>JAUYWI010080576.1:0-13237 GCA_034780595.1 Parotoplana pacifica
ATAAGATGGCGGATGAGGGAGCGAAGATGGACCAACTAGGGGTGAGGTGTACGTGGGAGTCGCTGAAGAGGAGAATTTATAAGCTGCCGCGCAGAAAGGAGTGGGAGAATGAAAGGATGAAGAGGGTGTATGGGGAAAGTAGGACGAGCAGGTGCGAGGAAGTGGAGAGGAAGTGGACGAGGGAGGATAGTGTCAGCATGGCGAGGTTCCGGTATGGGTATTCTTTGGAGCTGAAGGGTTATCGTGAGAGGATTGGTCTGGAGATGGGTGGGAGGTGTAAGAGATGCGGGGAAGAGAAGTAGGATATGGAGCATGTGTGGAGGTGTAAGCCGGGGAGAGCGAGGAGGCGCGGGTTAGACCTGGAGGAGTTGAGGGACAGCTGGCAAAAACGCGAGGCGTCCCTTAAGTATTGGAGATGGTGGAGGAGGGTGAAACTTAAGAGAGTAGGGCCGTAGGTCAACAACAACAACAACAACAACAACAACAACAACAACAACAACAACAACCGCTGCACTATCCAGAGACAACTATAAAAAGAGAAGCTGAAAGCCTATAATCCAGCTAGAAACCCTAAACTGAGTTCCTAAAATATTTGAGACAGATTAGCTTTTTGCAAATACTACCGGCATTGTACCACTGCACAGTGGAGTCAAGTTGTGTTTTCTGAAGAATCGACCTTTAAACAGTACACCAATTATGTCACCTTAGTCAGATGACCACCAAATCTAGGGTACAACCCTTGGAATATACTTGGTACTGAGCGATACTCCTCTGGATGCAACAACATACATGAATATGTTACAGAAAAAAATGACCTCTCTGGATTGATACGATAATAAAAGCTGCTGATAGACACCAAACCTTTTTGATGATTTGATATGTAAAATTAGAACTGTTTAGACTAACAAATAACCCATCATATTGTTGAACTTCGGTGAAATCAATACCCAATCGTATCCAGGACTGTCTTGACAAAAAGGGCACAACACTAATGCTAACATTTCATTTATATATGTTTTGCTGTACACATTTGATTATGTTTTCACACATACTTTTCAAAATATAACACACTCTAATATGGGTTTTTGTTACTATTCAAATGGGTCGTTAAACTTTTATCATCTGCAACTAGAAAGTGATTTTTTGTACATACTGTACAGTTTCATTAAATTATCCAACTTCAATAAAACGTAATTATATGAACAAAAAATAACAAACATTTTCACAAGAAACAAAAACTGTTGAATGATATATTAATAATTTTCTTCATATAATTTTACAAAAGTTGAGCTATTAGCAAAGTGTAAAACCATTTTTCATACCATTAAACCTATGGCCGGTTTCGAATCCAAATGTTCTAGTTTTGTACACAACTTATGTATATTAAAATAAAATTAATTACATTGCATATGGGAAATAATGTTAAAGAAAATTGCATTGTAAAATACTATGACTCTTGAGAAAAATACAGCGCTAGAAATCTAAAAATTGTATTAAAATCCAACTAAACGTCTAATGCCGCTCAAATTAAAAAATCAAAAATTGTACAGTGCTGGTTTTATATTATAAAAACGGATTGAGTATTTATATTTCTTTATCTCCTAGCATGTGATGAAGATTTTAAACCGTCATCTGATTATTCTGCTTGCCTAAAGCTGCATGAATTACCTAGTACATTTTTCGAAGCATTCCAACATTGTAAAAAGGAAGATGCTCAGCTGGCAATGATTAAGTCAACTGACGATTACAATCTATTTGATAACATTCAAGATGTCTGGATTGGTCTATCTGCATATTACTAGCGTGACGGTTCGGCTATCAACTATTGGAAATCTGCACCAAACAAGCCAAACAAGCCAAACAAGCCAATAGGGGAAAGCGAATGCCTGGTGTTGAAAAGAGAAAGTGGAAACAAATTTTACTTTGCTGAACAGAACTGTCAAAATAGAGCTATGTTCTTCTGCCAACGTAAACTTGATAACGATGATGGTAATAAAAATAGGCATAAAACTACCATATTATGTATGTATATATCGACGTGCGAAATGCAAACCATCGTATCCCCAATTTTCAAAATGTTGAGAAGTGAAGTTTTTCGTTATTTTATTATGATTTCTGTGCACAAACAAATAATTCTACCTGTCTAATACCTAATATATTATTATGATTTAATCTTTTGCCCTTTAACAATTTTATATACTTCACTAAAAATATTCATGCTATTTCTATGCAAAATATAGAATTTGTTGTAATACGATAGTCTGCATTTCCTTTTTCTATATAAAAACTGGGATACTATAATTTGAACGAAGTATTGTTTTACAAAATAGAGTATCTTATATATCAATAGTTTTATTATAGATAGATTGATAGATTTAACCAAGTTAACGTCTTAAATTATGAGATAGAACTTTAATATGAAACGAACACATTTCTTATGACAGAATGCCAGTAAAATAGAGACTAAAAAATAATAAAATAGTAAAAGTGTTATAATTAGTTAATTTTTTTAAAAATAACTTAATGTTATTAGTGTAACTAATTGTTCAATTTTTCCAAACGTAGTCTTCAGCTGGAAGATCAAAGAAGGGACAGTATGTTGGTTGTTTAATCTACCAGCGATGTGTATAAGCATTTTTAGGATTGATTTCTGATGGATGAATAAAACGTGCAGCACGCTGTCTGTTGACCGGAAGTTTAGTATATTCGTCAGTAGTATTGTGTTTAATACTGACAAATCCATTGCTTACATTGAGCTGCCGAATTTTAAGCCAACTCACTGGTTCTCTGTATTCCAAAAACCTGGTAATTTCAGATTGAACATTGAACGGATTGCCAGTAATACATGCTGATTGTTTTGCGCTGACACTTTCAATAGGATGGAAATATTCTTTCTATTTCATTGCACAACGTATAACACTATGAGCAGTCACATTTTTCTTGGAAGTGACCACGAACATATTGGTTGATTCTGGTACTTTCTTGTACAATATGATGCCATTATTGTGTTGCGGTTTTGTCCCAACACATGTGTCTGAAGACAGCACAATCTCTTAATTCCAACCTCATTAAATTATCAATATACAGATTCAATATACTGAATATTTCGTTAGCACCTCTACGTCCATCAATTTCGTCTCAAATGTAACAATACGTCAAGCGACTAACCGGTTCAACAATTCTAAAATTGATCACATGAATTTTACTGACACAAAAGAAAGAATTACTCTCAGATTTAGGCAGGAATAAAGTTAGCATATTTGTCATTTGTATCACTTTGCTCTTGTGACATTACAACACTGCGAATAACTTTGTCCGCGTCCCTTTCATTGACATGTTTCTCTGGAGATTCAATGTCAAGTTCAGATGCATTCAGTTTATCAAACGTCACACTTTGTAAACATTAATCTTTACTTGGATTGAATAAAGAAAAAATTGAAATCAACTTTCTCCAAATGGTGATCTGAGCGCGATTTCTTTAGACTCTTCTAACACCACTTTTTAAATATTCTGTACAGTTCGGCTTTGGATTGAACATCTTCTAAATACCACCTATCTGGGTTGACCAGGAACCTTTGTAATAAGTTCAATACACTATAGAATGATGTTTTAGGTTTATAAAGCTTCAAAATGCATTGACTGACGATTACCCCCTCGCCTTTCATATTCAACATTTCTTTGATGATTAATGTTTTTCAAGGTACATAGCGTAGATACCTTGGTCAGATAAATGTCCATGGTTTGTAAAAACATTTTTTGGAAACATGTACTTTTTCAGTTATTATCGGTCAGATAATATTTTTTTTCTATCGGGAAAATGTTGTTTAAATGATGTACAGTCAAATGAAAGAACGCTCATTATCAAGATTTGAGCCGGTTTTGCTTCAAAAATGTTATAACATTCAAAATGTATCGTGTCATTTTTATTTCATGGTAAATAATGGTGACACCGTTCTTTCAAACGTCGTTCATTGTCATTTGGTCTTTGTTCTTCTGGCAATACTTATTTGACTTCTTAGTAATACTGATTCGATTACTTTGATCATCAGCTATCGGTTATGTTCATTTCTTCAAGTTCTGATTCAGATACTTAAATTGGGATTCCTAAATTTGCCTGTAGAATACAGTCCCCATTTATGTCTTTAGTGTTACGATAGTATGATGTTCGTTTAATATTTATGTCAGAAACAGATACGATACTTTGCATTTGTTGATAACTTAAAAATTACTATAGATACAACTACGAAATTTATACATTATATAGATATTATCATTATTAATAATATGACAAATCTAACTCAAAACTCGAAAACAAAGTGTTACGAAAGTTTGCATTTCGGTCGTCGATATGTAACTTTTTTTCTTCTCTATTTTAGATAAAAGTAAGTTGAGATTTCAAATGGTTTGATATTATAAAAAGTATTTTTGCATAGGCTACCATTTGTTTTTTATGACATTTGGTTTCTTGTTTTTGACTAGAAATGTGCAAATTTCCATTCGATTACCGACACCAGGCGCATAACAAATGTATCAATTTAAATCAACCGATTTATTGGTGCTATTTGAAGACAAAATACGTAAATGGAACCAAATAGAGGGTATGCAGAGGAGGTACTGTGTGTTTTCTTATTTGGGTTCTATCAACATTTTACTACAGTACATATTGGAGTATTTTTTAATCGTAAATGCCATTTATATTTAACTAGTGTGGTTGGTCAAATATTTAATTAGCGGAAAAACACTATACTGAAGCAAATATTTTATAGTCACAGTTTCTTAGCTCTATTTATTGTGAATTTATCATTTGGTCAGATGTAACCAATAATAAAACAAATAAATCACACATTTTTGTAAAATATTTTGATAACAAATTACTATTTCAAAATCGTATCAAAACCATATCCAGAACAAATTTATTTGAATTCAATGATCATTATACCAGTAGTTGTTTACTTCACAAATCGTAACTATTCATGCTGTTTAACCACACAATCTCTATGTAAGATTGTTTCAAAAAGCCCACCAAATAGCACTCCCAAAACCAATTCGAGCTGAGGTTTTAGGTTGGTATGGCTCTAACTAGAAAGTACTAAAATTGTTCGATACATAAATTAAATTATTTTTAAAGGAATACTGATGTAGTTTCTAGCCTTTGTTAGCTATAAATGATACAGAAATAATGTAATTCGTATCTGGTTATTTAATAAACTTAGAGCCATCACAACCTAAATAATATTCCTATGTGACCACAAACAAAGAGGTACATTTCACTCAGCTAACTAGAATTTCTTCACAAACCCCGATCTTGATTCCACTAGTACAGATGGAACACCATTGGAAGCAATATCATCCAAAACTATACTCCACAGGTTTCAGCTCCTCCCCTTTAATGATAACTCACCCAATTGCGACTCAAAGTGTATGCATTGGAACTTCAAAAAGGCTAAATGAGAAGATTTTACAAACACATCTCCAATTGAACAAAGGTAACACATATATCATTGAATTCAACAACATGTTCATCAAATGCGGAAAGAAAAGCATCCCTAGAATCAAACATCTCACAACTTGGTCATACAAAGCTCTACAATAATCATTATTTATTAAATGAAAATGTTACCAAAATCGCAAATACAATCTTTATCTCAAATTTCGTCTAGCGATAAAGACCTCAATAACTATCCGCCTGCAAACAGCGTTCAATCCTTGACAAAGGAGGAATAGGACGAAACAGCACCTTCTACTTTGACGCTATATACATATACCTAAACCAACAAACAATCCCTCTGGCCATCCCCTTCGTTTGCATTGTTGGAAACGACTAAACCGAACCAGAACTGGTCATGGACGCTTAAATGGGCCTCCCTATAGAATTTACTTGTTCGTGCGGAGCACCGCAACTGTCCAGATACCCTCTCATTTACAAAAGCCCTACTTTCAAACCACCTGACGGACCTAATCCAACTAAACAATACAAACATCATTTGTTTACACAACCGAACTCTCCAAAATTAGTCCCAACAAATTTGGTCTTATAAGCGTAAAATAATATAGTGTGCCACCTTTCTCTGAATAAATTTGGGCATAATAACATATCAAGCACGGTACATTTTCATTAGAGTTGCATAAAGAGTGAAAATAGATGGTTTTTCAGAAGAAATATGTATGTTGGAAATCCCATTTTTTATCAAATGGCACTCACTTTTACGAAATAAGTGTTAGGAAATTAACATAAATTAGCGACCACAATTTTTCATATTTTCAATTTTGTTTTTTCTAAAATTAAAAAAAATGTATTGAAATACCTATGTACTTACTTTTCTCCTTCAGTACCATCACGAGATAATATCGTGATTTGGCCACTCAATATAAGGCACCATCACGAGACAATTTCGTGTTATAAAATGAGTTGTAAATAGGTTTGCATGTTTGTTTTTGGGCTGTACACTGGCAACTTGTAAATACTGTTATCCGTCAGAAATAATTCGGAGAGACGGAGTTGTCATTATATATTATGACCTCAGTAATTCTCAGAATGTTTTCATCTGTACAAACGGTAGATGGTGGCCCAGTTCCTACATTTCTTTATCACCATCATTGAACTCCTTTGCTATTGTCTGAATTCTTCGTAGACTTTTCACATTGTCTTCGCCCCATGCATTCACTAAATATTCACGGATAACAGTACCTAGATGATACATTATTTATTGATAAGTTTGCAATAAAATAATTAACACATTCCATTTTGTGATCCATTCTTTATTTTGCACACAGTAAACTTTAAATTGAATAATGCATGCTGTTTATCGATTTATATAATTTTTGAAAGGTATAAATATTTATATCATTTTTGCTTAGAACAGTTCACTATCTTTATGTCCTACAGTAAACATTTAAATGAATTCTTCTTACAGTTTATTATACTTTATATTTTAGAAGACTTTGGAAGTAATCATTTATTATTTAATAAGTAAAGTATAAATAAAACTGTAGAGAGCCTTCATTTGGGATTATTTAGAAAATCCAAATTGTGTATTACAATAAAGGAAACCTGAAAAATTCCTTTAATAATATACATAGGATTTAAAGATAAATAATAAAAAAACAAGTATACCTTGATAAAACTATACTACCTATTTATATCATTTGCAAGTGATAGCCGGAGACAGCTGTTTTGGCCTTGTTGGGCCACATCAGCCAGGCATAATCTCAGCCTGAACAATATCAAATGTTCAACTATTTTTTTCAAAGCATAATAGTGAAGACAATTTGCTAAGTTTGCGTTAAAAAAAGTACAAAAAATTGAGAAAAAAATATTGGAAGCCTGATTTTTAGTAAATGGCACTCATGCTGTCAAATCAGGTTGTACTTTAAAAATTGGTTGCTATAAAGATGTTTCCCAATAATATTTTTTTTATTATATTATTTGAATGCGATAACAATTTAAAATTATTGCTTTTAAAAATGTTAAGTACTTCAAAATGGTTTAAAAACTTAAAATATTTTTAAGCATATAACTCATTTTCTAAACTGGGGTTACATAATACTACAAATTAGAGATATAAATTAGATATATTTGCCACTAGTGTGGATCTTAAATCGTCTTCCTAGATTTCTCACCTGAAATGTTTTATACATACTGTCACTGTTTTATAAAACAATTACACTTTTATTAATTTTATAAATGTTACATATGTATAAATTACACTTTTATAGAAATTATAGCGAAATACAGCAAACCTCATTGGGTTCAAACGTATTAGGCAAACCGGGATTAGGCCAAACGATATGAACCCAACAATATAGATAGATAGATAAATGGTATCTCACTCTTCAGCAATACGATAAAACTAACCAGCATAGCTGAACTAAAGAGCTAATGCCCAAAAGATAAAATCAAATTTATTTTAGTCTTTCTGGAGAGCTTACTGATTTACAAAGTCATTACTACAGTATAGATACATATATTGTTGTAGAACAACATAATTATTAATTATTCCTAACGATTGCTTTTAGAAATATTCAATATTTCAAAGTGCTTTTAAAAAATGTAAAGATAAATTACAATAATTAAACGGATAAAACACATTTTCTTTACGGAGGTTACATTTAGATTATGTACTTGGGCTATTTATTTATAGGTAGTGTATGTTATCGGTTTAGGGAACCTCCTCCCATAACTTTTAAATGAAATCTCCTTACTCTTTACATTTTAGAATTTGGAAGTAATCATTTACTATTAAATATGTACATAAGAAATCTATTATAAATAAAATGTAGAGACTCTTCACTGAGATTATTTTGAAAATCCATATTGTGTATTACAATAAATTAAACTCAAAATCTCATTTGTTGAAGATTAGTAATAAAAAGCGGCTATACTTTGATAAAAATATTCTACCTATTTCTATTTCAATGAAATTACGTTTTAAAAGGATTGCTTTTAAAAATATTTAAAATTTGAAAACGAATTCTAAACTCACTGAATAAATTATACTATTTAAAACTATAATACTCATTTCCAAAACTCTATTTACATAATACTTGAAATTAGATCTAATTATTAGATTCTCTACTTTGTCGATATATTTATATTTTTCAATTGTGTCTGTAATTAAGTTATTTTATGTAATTAGTTCAGGGAATTTGATGCCATAATATTTTAATAAATTATCCTTGCAGTTTATTATACTTTACATTTTAGAGGTAGTCATTTTGTAATAAATAAGTATAATATCAATAAAAAGTATTGACATTTGAATGCCATTATTTGAAAAATCCAGATTGTTGATAACAATATATGAACACTGACAAACTCATTTTATGGTATAAGTGTTAATGATTCATAATAAAAATATCTCAAATTTCAGAATTCTTATATAAAACTAACAGACAAGGCAGGGCTCCAGCGCTAACATTTTGTTTAAACTTGGTAACGGCATCATGCCCAAAGCAAAAAAATCCAAATTGTTTTATCTTTATTCAGGGCTTATTGATTTACAAAACCAATACATACAGTGATGTAGTGCTTTAAGAAAATCATAAAATTAAATTACAATAATAAAAAGGATAACACTAATTTTCTAAACTGTGGTTACATAATATTAAAAATTAGACTTACTTACTTTCCTTAATTAGTTGTACTTTTGGATTGTGTATTAAATTATGGTATTTTATGTAACTACATATTATGTAGTTCCAGGTCGGTGATGCCATAACATTAAAATGAATTCTCCTTACGGTTTCTTATAGAACTTGTAGGTAATCACTTAGTATTAAATAATAAACAATAAAAATGTATAGAATTACCAATTGACATCCTATTAAAATATTAATTTAGTCGTTACTCCCAAATTAAAAAAAAGATTATTGGACCTATTTTTTAAAATATTGTAATTTTTAAAAATGGAAAACAATTTTTGAAGACATACAAAGCAGCCAGGCAAAATAAGGTGAAACATATTAAGGTAACTTTAAAAAATTGACACTTAATAAGAAACTTGGAAAGTGTGAAATCCATAAAAATGGACCTCCCACAAATTCAGTTAAATAGTAGTGACCAAACTTTATGCCATTTATGATAAAATGTCCAGATTTGAATAACATCGCAAAAACGGCTCATTTTCAACAATTCTTTGAAATTGACACTGTACGCCCTAGCTCTAAGGCTTAGAATTAATTAATGTCAAACGATATGGTAGGGCACCTAACTCCTAAATATAATCAAAATTATGTATTGCTTTTGCATAGCATATTGATTTCTAAAATTATTGCAAGTACTACTTTACCTATATTGTAAATCTAGGTAGGTAATTATAATTATTAAATAACGCTATCTTAAATGGAAAAGACAGTTTTAGAGGTTTTGATTATTATGTGTAAATGGTTTATATTTTAAGATGTCCTTTAAAAATTCTAAAGCTAAAACTAAATTATTACAAAACGGAATAGTATATCACTGCAATTGGCTTATTGATTTTGTATTTTTGGCATATGTGTTTAATTAATTTTAGTTAATTCATTTGAGACGACTGATGTTATAACATTAAATTATGATTTATCTATACTTTTTATTATACTCTAAATTTTAGGAGGTAATTATTTAGTAATAAATTAGTTTATTTTAAATACAAATGTAGCGACCAGAACTTAAAAGATGTATTTTAGTGGCAGTATTTTTAGAAATGTTGATGTTTATAAACCGATATGCAATATAGAGATTGTTATTTACAATAAATTAAACAGTTAAATCTCATTATTTAAATAGTGGTATTTAACACAAGTACCTACAACATATATAATTATATTTACATACATTATTTTTTTCCCCAAACAATTAATTAAAAGAAATGTATCTGGCGTGTTTGCAGCTTCTAGTGAAATGAAACCAAGGCAATCCAACAAAAAAACATATTAAAGGAGCATGTAATACTGTCAAATGCAGACGTTAAAAAATTGAGATGTAATAGAAAACATTGAATAGTGTGAAATCCAACGACATGGACCTACTGTACATATGTTGTTGTAGAAATGGGTATTTATTAATTTTGAAATGGAAAAAATAGCTAGAAGAATTGATTGAAATGTCTAATATTTTGAAAATTTAATTACAAATTTGAATGTATTAAATTCATTATCTAAACAGAGCTTACCTAATATTACAAAATAGAATAATGTGTAGTTAAGAGTAGGTATATAATTATTAGAGAAATACTAAAAGAAGTACAAAAACATCTCATTGGAAAAAACAGTTTTAGAGGTATTGATTATTTTGTGTAAATGGTTTATATTTTTAAAAAAAATTTAATTCTAAAGCTAAAACTAAATTATTACAAAACGGAATAGTATATCACTGCAGATTTATAAACTTAATTTTTAGATAATGTAATTGGCTTATTGATTTTGTATTTTTGGCATATGTGTTTAATTAATGTTAATCTCGGACAACTGATGTTATAACTTTAAATTATGATTTGTCTATACTTTTTATTATACTCTAAATTTTAGGAGGTAATTATTTACTAATACATAAGTTTATTTTAAATGAAAATGTAGTTACCACAACTTAAAAGATGTATTTTAGTGGGAGTATTTTTGGCAATGTTGACGTTTATAAACCTATATGCAATATCGAGATTGTTAATTACAATAAATTAAAAAGTTAAATCTCATTATTTAAATTTAACACTAGTGCAACATATATAATTATATTTACATAATATATTTTTTTCTGATATGCATTTGATCCCCAAAGAAATGTATCTGGCGTGTTTACAGCTTCTAGTGAAATGAAACCAAGGCAATCCAACAAAAAAACATATTAAAGGAGCATGTCATACTGTCATATGCAGACCTTAAGAAATTGAGATGTAATAGAAAACATTGAATAGAGTGAAATCCAACGACATGGACCTACTCTACATATGTTGTTGTAGAAATGGGTATTTATTAATTTTGAAATGGAAAAAAATAGCTAGAAGGATTCCTTGAACTGTCCAATATTTTGAAAAAATAATTACAAATTTGAATGGATTAAATTCATTATCTAAACAGAGCTTACCTAATATTACAAAATAGAATAATGTGTAGTTAAGAGTATATAATTATTAGAGAAATACTAAAAGAAGTACAAAAACATCTTAATCAATTATATTTAACTCATTTTGGACGACTGATGTTAAAACATTAAACTATGATTTGTCTATACTTTTTATTATAAAAAGTGAGTTGCTGGATCCTGGTAATTAGGCATTCCATCCACTTTTGGTTTCCTATGCAGCAAATGAATATAGGTGTTGTTCTTATATTCAGTTAGTAGTCACAAGCAGATATCGATCAAAGAATAGGAATGCGGCAAGTAATCTTGCTATAATAAAGCTAAAGTTGTTGTGAACCATTTGGAATAAATGTATTATGCCTACACATGTCGCAAACAAACTCATATAAGGTCAAAATGTATATTTCAGCGCATGATAGGAGTCCGAATTAATTTTTCGAAAATGCACGAGCAATATAACTATTCAATTGTGTGACACATAAGCCCAGCCTACTTTGCAGCAATTCTTCTTCATTTACACGTCGTTGACACTGACAAACATCTGTACAATATTTAGCCGCACTCATGTACCTTGTAATAAAATTAAATGTAAATATTGACAATTGTAGAAATCAGAATAAAAATTATTAAAATGAGACAGTCGACTCTATTTGACGTCATTGTTATTTGACCAATGAGGGATTTGAATATTTTTAATCAATTTATTGAATAAATAGTGAAAGTAAGAAAAACGTAGTACAATTCCATGAAATTATTTTAAAAATTAAATAAGTTATACAAATTCAAACATTGCTTGCGGACAAATCGTACCAGGATCTTATAAATGTGTAACTTTTAACATTTAAGGAATTCACAAGTGATAGGAACTAGTTTAAAAAACAAATACAATAGAAATTGACCAGCCACTAAACCAGATATCATGAATAGATGGATAGCACTTGCTATGCTATTAACCTTGTCTTTCCTGTGGCTTTTCTCACATTTAGTTTTGCCACCAGGACCTACATCTGCAACTTCAGGTTTATGATTCGTCTACCCTCTTAGTCCATCTTTCTCCTTCAAGGCTATTGCTTCAGTATAACGGGTACCATAGGCTACGCAGATTAACACATATTAATGCCCTCATCACTAGCTACTCGAGGGATTCGTCCATTAAAGTCTACAATGACTCGTTTTAGCGGTTGATATACAGCCACAGCAAAACGTTAAACATAACTAATTAAATAACAATAAATATATGATTTATTCAATTATTGTAACATAAGTATTAGTATTGACTTTGTTTTTCATAACCCGCTTCACCACATATTTTCTCTTTTGAATAAAAATGTCATTATCAAGACTGTGAGTACATCACAGTTATTACTTAGAGTCTACTTTGGTGGCGATACAATCCTGTCATTGGATAGGCATGGAAAGTTTCTTAAATAGTCAGACGATATCTCTTGTGTGTCCACATCAGCCTTATTTTGTCTATTAAGTCTACAACACAGTTTTTTACATGATAACATATATGTGTGATCGGATTGTGGTTCACAGAATTCGAAGGCCAGGTCACCAACACTTAATTTTTTTCTGTACCAAGCCAATTGCTGAACGCTATTTCTTCCTGAGTGATGTTGATCGAGGACTATGGCTACTCCTTGTTGGTGTTTATTGCCTCCTGAGTAGATGATTCGG
>JAUYWI010080587.1:0-13237 GCA_034780595.1 Parotoplana pacifica
CCACTTGAGGAATGTACTGTAGGCTGGATGTGCTGTCTATGAAGAGCTGTACCACCTCTACGTCTCACACTGCTGATATCCAGATACCAAATGTACTGGACTCTCATCAGTGAAGAAAATGCACCTCCAGTCAGCTGCAGTCCAGTTTCGATGCTCCATGGCCCAATCCAGATGTAAACGGCGATGGTGGGGAGTCAGAAGAGGCTTCTTGACTGCAATTCTGCCCATCAGACCAACTTGGCAACAACAGAAATCAGTAGATTGAAAATTAATGAAAAAAAGTTGCGGCGAAACTTTTGACCAGGGGTGTATATTTGTTTACTTTCCGTGGATCATTTGGGATCAATAGGTACAGTTTTTAGCGAATTACTTCAAAATTGTTAGGTTCATTTAATCACTTGTTCCTTTTATTGGTGATTTTATCGGTATTTTTTTAATGCAAATCAATATATGTATGTATTTATCATCAAATTTAAATAGTGTCATCCTACTTTTAGCTAAGTTGAAAATAAGATTTTGTCTTACTGAATTTTGAGATTTAAAATTAGATACGTTATTTGAAGTGTTGTTTAAGAAGATTGTATGCCTTACTTTTTATTGTTGGGCCTAGGGTTGCCTACGCATGTCAGGGCAGGTATATAAAATTGTTTTTCTAAAGTGAATTTCATATTATCATACTTAAATGAATGGTAAACCCCATAATGGCGTATTTACTAAATGTTAATGAATTTGAAAATAGAAAAAAAATTAATGATATAAATCAATAAGGAAGAAATAGATTAAAATCTAAATTATCTTGCGAATCAAATTTAAGTTTTTGTTTTTAAAACTATCCTTAAATCAATTAGGTTCTAGCTTTAAAATATTAACCCACTCTATTGAAATAATCTATTCACTATATGACTTTCCATTTATTCAATATGCAAACTTCTTTCAACATCATTCAGATAGACGGATACGGTCCAGACCTTTAGTTTGAAGACTATAACTGTTGACTGGTGCTTTTAGGGTGTTGAGTCTGACAGATGCGCTGGATTCTCGAAGTCTTTAAAAGCTGGACGTGTGACCTTTGCGGAAGCGCAATCCACCTTGGCGGATGGTAAGTGAGTGGTTTATCGTGCAATTAAAGTTGAATCCGTAATTCTATTAGTAAAGAAAATAACAAAGTCTCAAGAACTATTTTAATGAATTACTGGGTTGGTATCTTGCTTGTAGGCTTGGCGGTGTCTCAGATTGGTTTCAATTCCTTTGTAACTGCACGCCATCTCATTGATAAAATGGTGGTAGTATCCGAGGACTTCATCGCCCTCGCCATTCTGCGTCTGATTGAAATTGAGAAAGCCGTGGTCGAGGGCGCAGGGGCTACGTCTTTGGCGGGCATCCTATCGGGACAGTTGCCCGAATTGATAGGCAAAAAGTGAGTTCTTAACATTTGTGTGGGAAATCTGTTCAATGGGCAAATTTAAACTCAAAATTCATTAAATGTTTACTATTTCTAGAAATTTTCTTTATTTTGGTATGATTATAATTTTTTTACTTCTTTTGATAAATTATTTACTATTGAAATGACAACTCGAGATCTTAATGCGGTGGAATTTTTATCTACAAGTGTATAGTAGTTAATAAACTTATTTGAAACCAAAGTGACAAAGGTCATACTACGGATTATTCTGATGAGGTGTGGTCCTTTTAAGGTGTAGCGATCCCCCTCAATATCGGCTATCATGTTCATCACCATCCAATGCACAACACGTAAAGAGTAAAGTTGGTTTACTATTTACCTACTTCTGGGTAGCTTTGATAGTCGCAAGGTCAACAGGCTACTAACTGACACGTGAATGAATGTCCTTTGGATACCTCTCTCCGTATTTTCAGAAAGTGCAACTTTGTAAGGCTTGGATTAAATGTTGTATGAGTTGCCTTGAAACGCATAATTTAATTGACTTTTTTTATTTTGAACTGTTTATTGGTACCTATTAAGTTTGTGTTTAAAAGGAGTATGACGATGCGAACTCATCAACGATAAAATCACTTCTACTTTCTTATACTCGCCTATCGCGGATTTTTTATACTGGCTTCGATGACCACTATATCTACCTCCTCATAATCTTTTAGGTTATAGTAAGAAGTGACCCATTGGAGCTGAATTTTATTGTTGTCGGCTGGGATGGTGCAAATATGATTGTCCCTATTTCTCTCTGCGACTACTTTGATTTTCATGAGGGCTGCTTGACTGTCCAGGAGGTAGATTCTGGTCACTTTATTCTTAGGGATATCCATCTTAACTTTCGCTAGGCTCTCCTCTATAACAACCATCTTTAGAGGATGAGCACCATCTCCCTTTGTAAATGATTACACCGTTGCCTCCGTTGAATACCCCATCGTTGGTTAACCCATCAGTAACAATTTGGTGTTAAAGAATTTCAGCGCAGCTGTTTTTCTCTTAGCAGATGATGCGTCATCACCTCTTCTGGGTATCTGGGTACTTCAGTCACAATTTTCAGGTCTTCAAGATGGTTTGTGGTTTTATATGGTTGAATTATAGCAATATCGATTTCTATTTCAAGAAGGAATTTGGGTTTACATGAAGATTTGAGAAGGATTCAAGTCTAATGTTCAAGCCATCCGAAAACAAGACGCATGAAACTCCTGAATTTTGAAGTGAATCTTTTTAAAGCCATATATTTTTTTTTCTATTTTAAAAAAAAGCGTTTTTCATTTTCATGCATTTCTGATAAATTAAGATTGTAATAGGGAAGTTTTGGGAACTGACAAAAGGATACAAGCTGTCGGCGTCCTGGAAATTCTGTGAGAAAAGTGCTCTAGAAAGCAGTGGATTTAGTCAGAGTAATCTTTAAATCATTTAATGAAATTATAAAATATAAAATTGTAAATTTAAGTATTCTTATTTCCTTTTCAGGAATAGAATAATTTTCTTTTAATATCAAAAACTAATGTATCACTACTTGCAGTGCTAAATGTTGTATTAATTAATTTTGTTGAACTTCAGAGTAGTCGTGTGTCTATGCGGCGGTAATATTGACACAACCGTGTTAGGCCGCTGTATCGAGCGAGGTTTGGCTGCCGACGGTCGTGTTGCTCGCTTTATTGTTCAGGTGTCAGACAGGCCTGGGGGTATTGCCGAACTTTCTGCGCTAATGGGATCAAATGGCGTCAGGTTTGTCCCTAGAGATATTGAATGTAATATTTCCTAGATGCATGGACTCCTGCATTATTTGAAATACCTTTTGTTCAGAACTTTAATGTTTTTATAGTTTCGTTGTATCTACTGCATCGAAAAATCGTTTTTAGCAATAATACATATCATTGAATTTAAATATTTGGTTAGCTTATGATTGGTTTTAACAAGAATTTAAAAAATGTGTTTGGTCAAAAAATGCTATAAATATTACTAATGAGATGTAGAAACACCCGTATACATACCAAACCACATTCAGACATTAGTCTCCACTTTAACAGCCCTAACCATCAAATTTTGTTCCTTAAGATTCAGCTTATTCAGAAAATGTCTTCTTTTAATTCCATCATCAAACAATTATCTCATTGGTATCTTAGTTTAAATTGTGAAACCCTTCCTGTTAGACCATTCTACTTAAATATTCCATATAGCACTAACAATACACTGATTTCCAATTACATCCGCAAATAATTCAAGGATATCTACAACATGCACATAGTCACTCTTTTTAATAGTCATCCGAACATTAAACAAATTCTTTGTTCATCCAGTCCTTTCCACAAACATTGTTCTGAACAATCTTAATTGGTCTAAGACTTTTAAACATTATAATTGTTTTTTATTCTTGTGTTTGTCTTTCTTTATTAATGTTTTATCTACATTTTATTGTTTTCTTAATTTTCCAAATATTTGAGCATTTTATCTATTTTTTCTGTTCCTTCCTATCATTGTATCTAAATGTTTCTATGGTCTGATTTTATATATTTTATATATTTTATTAATTAATACTGAAGAAGCTAATAAAGCGAAACGATTATTATTATTTATCTAATTTGTTAATTTTTCCATTATAAGTTGGATTTTTTATTTTTTATCTATTACTCACATTAAGGATTTTATCTGTTTGATGTAAAATATAATCGGTACTAACTTTTATTGAGTTTATACCAAATTATCTGCCTGTCTATTTTTCCATTATATGCATAGAATTTATTTTGTTACTGATAAAGAACGTGAGAGGATTATAAAACAGAAATTTCACTCGAGGAGGTGATATATCACAGGGAATTAGTAATATTGATTTGTTTTGTGTTTCAGCATTAAGGACATCTTCCACGAGCGGGCCTGGGTGAAGTCGGATATCTTCAGTGTGCAGGTCAAAGTCGTGTGTGAGACTCGGGATGCCGAACACTCGGCCGATTTCGAAAAGAAACTTCGCGAGCGTTATGCCTCTGTAATTTGGGGGCCTCAGGTCTTCTAACATTGTACTGGCCGGTTACAAATGATTGTTGGTGCCCCAGATACATTGGGACTGGTCTGGATTGGTTATCCTCCCACTCCCCTCCATGGATATTCAATCCACGTCATTTTAGAGACTAAATAAATGTTTCTAGAAAAACAATTTAGTGCTGCAATGTTGAACGACCATAGATTTAGCTCGCTTTAATATTTCATTAAAAAACAAATAGTACCTACATGTTATACCTCTGTATTTTTTGAGAAAATCTGTCAATTATTATCGATTTTTTAAAATAAAATTAATCATTTTGGGTCGTACTAAAAAGTTGATTGTCTTCTTAATTGATTTTATATCTAAATAGAACCAGGTGCCGGAAACGCTGTCTATGGTTGATTTGATTCATACATAAACATTTAATATCGTTTTACTATAAAGATATACTTATGATTGTGGTTTCAGTATAGGTGCAATTCAATTATTTCAACTATGATGTCATTACTACTAGTGAATGGTGCTTATGTATTCTAGCTATGACGTCATAATGTAGATATTTAAACTTAGATTACACCATTAGAAACAGAATTAAAACACCTTGCTTTCATTTTATTATGTACACAACTTCGTTTACATACCCCTTATTAATAATTTCTTTGTTATTGCTCTTTATTATGTATTTATTATTCTTATTTACTTTTGTTATTTAAACTTTATTTTTAATATACAACAAATTATGTGGCAATTATTGTTTCTTCTTTTAAATACACTCAGTATCGAATTTGATGAATCGTTATTTGTGGTTATTCTATCATCACACCTGTTTTTCGTTTGTTATAATTTTTCGTTTTTGTCACTTTTGTCGAGATCTGTCACGTTTTTCTGTTATACTACTCCTATCTTTATTTTACCGCTTTAGTAGCTCATTTCCTGCTTTTTTTCAATCATATCTCTGTTCAGTTTATCATGCGTGTTTGTGTTGTATTTTATCGAGTTTGCTTTGTCACTTTGAAATACTTCTACAGTACGAAACTTAAAATGTTTCATGAAGTGGTATAAGAACAGAGTTACTTTTATTAAATGAGATCAACTAAAATGGTGCATTTTTAGAATACAAAAAGACAATTTTAATTTTCACAACTTGGATTGATGATGTTATATGAACATAAAAATGTCAGTATCATTTGGTGTTAATGATATGAGTAGTTCCAAATTCAATTACTTTTAATTTTCAAAGTATTTTCACAAATTCCCATAGAAAATTAAAACAAAACAACATTTATTA
Organism: Parotoplana pacifica; assembly: GCA_034780595.1. Taxonomy (NCBI): domain Eukaryota; kingdom Metazoa; phylum Platyhelminthes; order Proseriata; family Otoplanidae; genus Parotoplana; species Parotoplana pacifica. Next base: position 5,719 of record JAUYWI010080587.1, read on the forward strand.
TGATTTGTTAGACATTATTATGTTCCTACTAAATATCTGAACATTTTCCATAAATTATATTTTAGGTGAATTCAAAAGTCCGTTTTATCTTGGCGTTAGCTATCTGAATCATCGAAGTACGAATGCACATTGTTTATGGCCATTTACTTTCGCATAAGTAAAATATTCAATCGGAATACGAATTGTGGCCTATCGAGTTTTGCATAGAAACTTGGGTTTTATATATTTAACAATTCATTTATTGCTAAGAAATTGTATATTATGAAACTTTCTTTGTTTTTATAAATGCAAATAAAACAACAGATTATATACATAATGTAGGATATCAAAATTCAAAATTGCTTGTCACAAAAAAACGTATTCGAAAAACATGTATTTTTCTGACTAATTTTTCTTTTAAAATATCATGTTTTAACACCTGTTGTATTAAATTTAGAGTTTCAGTTGATGCTTTTTTTATAAAATTTTAATTTGAAACTTTTTTATTTGGTTAGCTACAAAAAAATCTTTGAAACAAATTGTTCTGCTTAAATAATACTATTTAATATAAGACTTGTAGACAATTAAATTACATGTAGGTATGCGAATTTCAATCAGTCAACAAACACATCTTTTGTGTTCATCAATGTACCTACCTACCTAAGAAAAACTATTTACCTACTTTAGAAATTGACTGTGTTCTGCTATCTTTACAACATATTTGTTGATTTTCTTATGTCAAGTTTTCAAAAACAATCCACTATGTATTCAGAATCACAAATTGAAAGCAACACACAGCAGTTATAAAGCATACATGGAGTATATTGCACTGTGGAATATAGAGTTGCTTCTTGCTGCCTGCCTAACAATGGCTTCGAATGCATTGTTCTACTTTTCCCCCATATAATATGCAAAAACATTAATAATTCTTCTTTTTTAAACTTGAAACAGTAATATTCTTGTGTTTATACCCATGTACTAATCAAATTTCACTTGATTCTCGGTGTTTTTTCTATGTTTGTGATGGCAACCTGTTTGTTTTTTGTGCAGTTTGCAATTTCTAGGTATCAAATTAGCCTTGTGCATAGGTAGGCTGTCCTCTCTGAGTTCAGTATGTTCTCTTTGTGATTTTTATGAAATTTGCATTAGATTAATAAAAATGTCTAATAGAGAAGATGGTTGTTAGTGTAATGCTATGCTTATAACAAAATTATTATGCAACTACGTATTTAATTGTATTGAAGTTCTACATTAGTGTGTGTTGACAAAGAGTTAAATGAGTTTGAATTCTATGCATTGTTTTTTTTATACCTATGGCTAGTTAGCAACAGAGAAAATATTTCCAAAATTGTACTGTCATTGAAAAAACATCATGTTATTGTTTTAGAAATTTCATTATTTTTTATTTCAACAATATATAAATTGGGCATATTAAATATCAAAATTTCATTTATAGATTCGTGCTTACATTACAATCATCATTATATTTGGAGACCTCATCCACAGTTAAGGCTTAACTTTAAGCCAATACTTTTAGCTCTATAGCTTGACCTTGTATCTACAGAAAACATTATGACTAGTTAAATGAGGTTTCTTCTACTTAGTAAATAAATTGTTTCCAAAAGTACAAAATTGAATGAATCTCCACATAGGTATAGGTACACTATTCTTTTGTAAAACATTAACTTAGGCAGCAGTTTTATGTTAGGTAAAGAGTTGAATATTAGCCACAATAAATAAAAAAAACTACATTTAGCTTTCGTACTGCCTATTCATAATGAATTATGAAACCTAATTTAAAAATTGTTAATGATCTAACATAGACATTTTTTAGTGGTGACAAATAATTAATTCAACTTGGTGTTTATTTTTTGACTATTTGTATTACTTTCCACAATATAAACAGCACCGTAAGAAATATTGTCATATGGAGACAGACATTCGAGGGAAAAGGTTTGAAAGTAAACATGGGAAAGACTAAGATCATGGAATGTGGAACGAGTGACGAAGTCTCAGTGAAGGCAAAGATTGACCCTTTTGGAATGTGTGGCAAAAGAGTGATCAGCAACTCAGTGTGAAAAAATGGATCCACTGTCGATGCTCTGCAAATAAGAGAGTCAGTATCACAATGACTACTGGTTTCAAGTGCAAGGAAATGAGTCTGATAGAAATGTTAAGAGCATGGGAAGATAAAAGATGAGGTGTTAAAAGGCATTGACAGAGTGGAGGAATTTTGATACTTGGGAAATACACTAAGTGTAGGAGAGGCAGCGAATGGCAGTTACAAAGAGATTGAGATTTGGCTGGCAAATGTTTAGAGATCTGGGATCAGTGCTATGCGGCTATAGACTGACTCTAGCAATGTAGGGGCAAATATATTGCACATGTGTTAGACCAGTAATTGTATATACGGCAGATACATGAATAGTAAGATCAATAGAAGAAAATATCCTAAGAAGAGCAGAAAAGGCTATGATTAGAAAGATATGTGGAGTTAAGTAGCGGGATATGATGGATTCAGAATTATTGATGAAACAGTTTGATCTGTAAGAGTGCATTGTAGAGGTAGTAAGACGGAGCTGTTAAAGATGATGTGGTCACATCCTGAAAAAGTAAGAGAATAGTGGTGTAAAAAGGGCATGGAATCTCGAAGTAAAAGGGACAGGGAAATAGGGAGCCCAAAGTTGTCCAGGAAAAGTATGGCACATAAAGAATGTCGAAGGTTAGATTGAAGCTTGGGAGTCATAAAGATAGAAATCGATGTGGCCAGTTGGAAAGAATGGAGGTCGGGCTTCTCCCTACTAGAGGGAAATAAACCAACCTCTTAAAAATAAAATATCAATACAGATACACAATACGTATTTATCAAACAACTTTATACAAAACAAACTATTTTTTAATAATATTTTGTTACATCTAATGGTTAAAATTAAACACATTAACTCAAATCACAAAATGGATCCTATGTACTTTAAAGCCTTGACCACATTATGTCCATTTCTACTATTAGAGATTACATTTCTTTATAATTCTTGTTTTCATACTTTATTATACTTTGCGAGTGCTCTTAAATTAAATTATAGATTAGGAATGGCTTACTTTGTTAACAAATAACAACATTACGTGAAATTGCCATATTTAAAAATAAAACAGAAAACCTTGCTCTATCTAATTTATAAAACATTATACAAGGATAAGATTTGGTTAAATTTATGACCAAAGAAAAAGTTATATTTCGACTTTAAAGCATGTTTATTAGATCAAACACTACTTTGGCAAACCTAATTCTGATTAAACAGTTGTTGATTATGTTGTTTGGTTTGAGAAAATTATAAGATTAAGTTTTATTAATTTTCGTATGGGAAGTTGACTTTTTATCATAACAAAAAGGCAACAATAAATGTTATGTTTATTCAGTATTCATTATCTTCTATCAACAAGAAATTGCTATATGTAAATATATATGTCCCATAATACTTTAAAAATACTTCATAAAATTTTATGAGCTTTAAAAGACGCAGTTTCATAAATATTATAAAATTTCTCAGGTATTGATTATTATATAAATTTTGTTTCCTACCTATAGCTGCCATATAATGAAATTTTTCTAATGTATTTCTAATATCTTCAGGGGTGACATGTCTATATTTTTTTATAATAATGCCAAATATTCTTTTTTATCACCATTCTTATCTGAATTGTCAGGGACATAATCCATTTTGTTTTTATATAATATGTAGACTGTTAGTAAATTTCTGTGGAATCGTTTTCTTTTATTAGGACTCCTAATCAATTGTCATTAATTCATAGTTAATTACGTTTCTATTAATATGTTTAGCTGTGGATTACTGTACTGTGTGGGACAATTAACAAAATTTATCGTTTTAGAACTTATTAATGGATCAACATATTAGGTAACTAATTTACTTAATGAAATAATTACCAACGAAATTAGTTAAAAAAATGCACCAAAAGGTATGATGTGGATTTTAATGTAATGACCTAATTCAGATAAATCAATATTTTTAAAGAAAACATTTTCAGAGGATCCTTTAAAATCGTTAAATGGAGACTTTCTTTTGGAATCATTCATTAAATTAATTAAAAGTTAGTTTGAATAAATGCTGAAATTATTAGTTTATAGGTATTCCTTTCCGCTAATTTATGATTCTTGTCGATTGGCATTTCCACATGGAATATTTGGGAGGCTATGTGAAAATTACATGGTTGTGTGTAATGGTCAGGGTGAACCTCAATTTGATCACAAAATTAGCAATTTTACTGATGAGCATTCAAATTGTATTATCTCTAGGGGGCTTCAGGTGTCACGTAAATGGCACTAAAAGATGTCGATCGTAATGAATAATACGCCCTATGATAAAGAACAGAACTTTATTATGACTACTTTTGAACGTAAATAAAAACAATTACATAAATACCTAGCTCTTAATGTATGTGTCTCTGTAAAGTTTACAATTGTGTTGGTAGGTATCCGCATTTTTAGAAATATGGAAATGAGTTATTTTTAGTTTCTTTGGTAACGGCCGATATTTGTTAACTAATTAGAAGTAGAATAATGATTGAGTCAGTCACGCGATGACAGTGCATACAGTATAAATGTTTTTAATAAATCACTGACTCCGTGTTAATTATTCATAAAGATTAATAAATGATAGCTAGTAAACTAAGAATAATTAAGCAATAAATATTCATAATAAGTACCTTCTGGACTATGACTCAGTTGATATATCATCAGGGCGCCAGGAATTTTGGAAGGGGGTAGCTAGTTAAGGGAAACATTCAAATTAGCGCTCCAAAGATGTTTAATTAAAATCTGTGTGGCGTCCCTTCCATAAAAATGAGAATGATTTTTTGACGTTTTTAATAAACTGCTCCCTTTCAGAGCAAGCCATATGGCATAACCTACATTATTTATTGCTGGGCAGACACAAAGAGACTGCTGACTGGATGCGCTATTTATATGAAGTGCATCTGCAAGAAAGTATTGGGGAATCAGTAGTTTGTTTGTTTTCAAATTACTTTACTCTACATATGTTTATAATTTATTTTTACAAACAATTCAGAACGCTAGCATTTGTATAGCCCATGAGATAAAATATTGGTAAGTTGGTTTTGATCTGCTGCTTTCCTAAAACAGAATATTTGATATTCTTCTTTCTTCTCTCATGAAAGGGTACAGTCTCTGATTTCAATTTACACCAAGAGTTTAGCATAATCAAACCTGATTCCACCCGGGTAGTTCACTCTAAAAAAGTCAATTTAAACTAACTATTGGTGTGTATTGACGAAATCTATCTATCTATCTTGTGTTTGGAATCTACTTTCGCCACTGTTCCCTATTACGTGCCAATTCCTTAAGGTCTAAATTTGACAATTTTCCTTGGTTTTCTTTGGCTTTTTCCCCCTAGAAGTCTGCCTTCATTGACGGTTTTCAGTAGGTTATCTCTTCTCAACATGTGACACTTGGTAACTGTATTTAGTAGGTTCCTTCTTTCATATTATCTGCTAAGACTTCTTCTTGTTTTGCCATGAGATTTTCTGCATTCTTCTCCATATCCACATTTCAAATGCTTTGATTTCTTCTTATCGCTTTCATGTAGTGTCCAAGGCTCAGAACCATATAGAAATATGCTCCAAATCAGTGTCTTCACTATTTTCTTCTTTGTTTTTACTTTCAGACTCTTAATTAGAAGTTCTCTTCTTTTTGTTAAATATTGTATTTTCCATTTCTATTCTAGTCCGAATTTCTTCTTGACATCTTCCGTCTGATGTAATTATTCTTCCCAAATAATTGAATCTATTAACTTGTACTACTTGTTGGCCATTCTGAGTAATGTTAACTGGGTCGTTTCCCATTCTTGATGTTCTCATTACCTTTATCTTCTTTACATTGATCCTCATATTGAATTTGTAGCTTTATCGTTGAGTTTATTTATTGTAGTCCCTATTCCGTGTCTGCTATTGTCCCTTAATCATCCGCAAATCGTACTTCTTGTATTAACTCGCCATCTATCTTAATGACCTCATTGACACTGTCGAATGCTTCATTCATAGTAGTGGTGATAACATACATCCCGCCTTACTCCTTGACTTATCTCCTTTAATTTCAATTTTTACTTTTGAACCCACGTCGTATGAAGATCTGAGGATCCGCACCAACTAGTGTCCCACCCCTTTGCCAACTCGGCCACGGAGGAACACAACTTCTCAGAAATTAATGACCGCAGTCAATCCTGTAAGTTCGCCCTTTGCGTGATTGGAACCCATGCCAGATGAAGATCTGAGGATCTGCATCCAACCACTTAGCCAACTGTTTATTTCAATTATTTCTATAGAGTAAAATTAGCAAAGGTGAGAGTGACAATATCAATATTTATGGTTATAAATAATCAAATTTAATTTAATCTATACAACAGTTTTTAAACTATTTTGAAATTACGAAATAACACGGTTGTCACACTTAAAAAATATAGACCGTGGTCACAGGGGGGTAATATCCCCCCACGATTTCATACATCTGATTTGGCGGAAATTTGGTATACAGGTACCTTGGAAAGATTCGACTGCTTCTTTTGTAAAAAATCAATATGGGGCCGAGCTATTTGCCGATGGCGTATTCAGGTCCAAAACATTGGTGTGCAGGTCCACTAGGACCTAAGTAATACAAAATCCAAAAAATATATCGATATTTTGTGCAAAATCATTAAATTGGCTTTAAATTCTTATTTTGCAGAAACCGGAGATTTATAATCCTGAAGATATCTCATATAATTTATTACATTTTGAGATGGCTCAGGTTTATAGTTCCTGTTATATGCGGACCAGCTTTTCAGGGCAGGTTTTGATTGAATTCAGTCACTAAAATAGAACTTTTAAATACCTATTCCATTTTTGACGCATTACTCAGGCCTCGTTCATAACTCAACGTGGACTTCAATTTCAGACTTTGGGTAAAGTTAGGATATTTTTACTTGGCACACTAATAAAGTATCCGATGAATTGTTCTCAATTTGTGAGTAAATCAAATTTCTAATTTTTCTTATCTAGATATGTAGGATTTTCAGAAATAGCCAAATTTTATTCATATTTTTTCTATAGACAAAATAAATATTTTTAAATACCCGGAATATACAGGGTAGTCCATCGTTCTGCCCCCCCCCCCCCGTGATCACGAAGGGTTAACATTATCCTATTTACTAATACGAATATGAACATATAAAGTGTTTAAAATTCTACAGACAAGTTTTTTAAGATGAGACCAATCTAGCTACTTAGATTCTTTGTGTATCTTAGTTTTCATTGTGATATCACTGATCAAAGTTTCTGGAAATACACTAAAGGGCATAGGTTTTGGACAGTTTAGTTATCTAAAATTAAAAGAAACGTTTCATTTTACAAATAGCTAAATATAGGTCAGATCAGACTGCTAATTTTTGCTACTGGTAACATGTAGCGAGGGGGGGGGGGTATGTGGATGAAAAACAAGACGGCCTCCACGAGGGGTAACTTGGGATCCCCA
>JAUYWI010080598.1:0-13233 GCA_034780595.1 Parotoplana pacifica
ATATAAGAAACTATAGAAGCAAGAAATTTTTAGTAATATAAATAAAAATTGTTCATAATATTTTTGGCAATTTCTTGGTTGACATACAAATCTGAGGTTTACTATTCTCACTTGAATTTTTAAAGTTATGTTGACAATTTATCATTTTTAAAGGTACTGGTGGAGGTGGCATGTTCCATACAAAGAAATAATACCTATAGATAAAAACACTATAGAATTCTCTTATAACTTTTCTTTAAATTATTTGTCATTTCATTTTACTATAGATCGTTAGTTTTATGTTTGATTTAACCAATGATAAGATATAGGATTGCTTCTACTGAAATTAGACACATAATGTTTCTTATGACCAGTGGCTAAAGGTACTATAAGGAAATGTAGAAATATATGCACTTGTTCTAATTAGCACTCTTTTTAATTAATTAAAACAAGCTACAGACACAGTATCAAACAAATATTTTAGTAGTGTTATAATACAATTTTAAATTATATTGATATTGATTTCTGCGAAAAAAGACTAAACTATTTTTAATTGTTCATTTAGTCGACTTATATTGTCACATTATTATGTAGCTAATTAATAAATCTGAAGTTTGATTGATCCTTTTTATTAGTTCATGATGTGAATTAGCAGATGACGAGAGTATTCTGGCTCTATTATTTACTTCTTTATTTCTTTATCTTCTGGTTAGTTTTGACCTACAAATGAAAACGTATGGTCGGTCAACTTGAGAAAACTTGTTAAGTATCATCTCAATAGGTACCTACTAGAAAATATTTAAAAGTGGGTATTTTCACATTTTTAGTTAGGTGTATGTTTTTTATAAAGATTTAAAGCCTTTTCATCCTCACTCATACATACATAGCTTTATCATCTGTTTTATGCGGTTAGATAGCTGACAGTTCTCAGATGTTTGATATAGGTCCTTTGATCGGTCATTAGATTATTTTATCAAAATAGAGATTAACCCTTGGTCAATAAACATATTTTCACATCGACGTCATCATGTCCAACAATTTAAGTTTCTCCGATTTGCTTCAAATTTGGTGTGTAGGTCCAATAGCCACTCAGTAACACAAATCCATAAATATTTTTTGAAAACATTATTGATTATCGATGAGAAAATAATCGATAGTTTTGGCCAAAATCACTTAAATGGCTATAAAATCCAATTGTCAAATTTGAGATTTAGAATTAGGAAGTTATTATAAATGATGTATTCGAAACGTGAGTGCCTCACTTTTATGGTTGCTGATCTATGATGCCCAGTATACCACGGCAGGTCCTTAAATTTGTTTTTTAAATGTGAATTTATTCACATGTAACTGGCTCTATTTGCTTATTATTAGTTTCTAAGTAATTTGGAATTGAATTTCAGAAAAATATTGATTTCTAACACATTGGCTGGGTCTGGACTTTCAACTATTCGATGGATTTCAAGGAAAATTACACCTTTGGCATGAAAGCGATTTAGTCACCGGGAAGAACAGAGTGAAATGTTTTTTTATTGAATTGTTAAAAATACTCAACCCCTTGGCGGATAGGGTCCCCCTTCCTAAGGTTTTTTTCCAAATTGCTCTAAAACGGCTCAATCGATTTAGGTACTTTAAATTTGGAATCTGAGCACCAAATTGTCTTCCGGATTTTTTAATCCAATTTGTTTTAGCGTGACCCCTTACCAAGGTCACGTGACGGCACTCTGAAATAAAGAAGTTGGTCCCAAAATGTGAATTATACACAAAAATATCAATTCTGAAGCTAAATAGTTATAGAATTAATTAACAGCCATTTTTTAGGTAAAAGCATTCACTATATGTATTTATGTGACCGGTTTCGTTTGTTATAAAGCGTTTTCAAAAACACTGAGCAGAAATGAATAAATACAAAAGTTAGTTACATTTAATATGATGCAAGTTGTAGTCAATAGATACATTTACCAGCGTATTTAGCCTAGGTTGTTTGAGTAAAATATGAAGTGATTTAAGAATGCACAGATCAATGAAACAAGAAGCGAAAGTGATTATACTAAATTGTTTACAAAATGTCTAAAAATCAAAATTACCGTTACATTGAGAAGAATGCTGCCCTAAGACCGATTTGAAATGTTCTTTTATGCTAAAATGGAAATTCTTTTTGTTTGGCCTATGTAGTCAGTTAGCTTTACAATTAACACAGTTGAATTTAAAAATAATATTAGAGAAACAAGAAATGTCCTTAGAAATGTTTGGAACAGAAAATTAAGATTTGGACTTCTTTGAGCTGAATACAATCTCAATTTCCGGTATGATACGTCGCATTTGATCGACAAAGACCTTAATGTGGAGACCCCTATACTGTAGGAGCGACATTCTCTTAGTAGGATTGATTACAAAATTTGGTAGATAGACTATAAACACTCTATTTTGTTTAATATACATTCCGGTATTTTTTGAAAATATTTATTTTTAGCTCCAGTGTGCAACCTTAGAGCAAAACATTCAATAATTTTTATTTTGTAGATTACACAAAAGCCGCTGAATTGATTTTTTTCAAATTTGTGGCAGTTACTCAGTACCTATTACATTCCCAACAACTAGAAAATTTCATTGAAGAATATTGCTCCAAGAAAAAAGTTATGCAAATTTCCCATACATGAAAATACTATTTAGTTATATAGGAAAAATGGAAAAGTTAATTTCCTAATAAAATATGAATGCCTCATATTTGGCACATTAATTCTTTATCTGATATCTTAAAAGTGTGCCAAGTAAAAAAAGTCATAGCTTTATCCAGGTCAGAAATTGAGATCCACTGATCTTTACAAATTTAATCAGTTTGTTTTCAACTTTGAACTTTTCTTACTAAGACGCTGTCTTGTTTACATCTTTATCTGGACAATCCTTGTTGAACTGAGGCCATTTACGGCTTTCTATAATTAGTTTAAAATTCGTTGGAGCTGGTTGTACTTTACTTCTACATTATTTCCGAATGCCACTCTGCTGTGCTCAGCTTCGCTTGCGCTTCGTATGCGTTGCTTTGGGGGAGGCTTGTCCACCCCTGTCTGCGCTCTCAGGGGAGGTTCGCTGTGGCCTCGTACCTGCGGGGACTTCGACTCCTCTGACGGGGTTGCCACCCTGAACCGAACCACTAGATACTCTTTTTGTGATTTTTAGATTTCCTTGGATTAAGTTACACTATGTATACATCCACACCTAGAAAGATCTCAGTTTCTTTGGTCTTTGAAAATGATTACAATACTAGCTTTGATATTTTTCAGCAAACCTAAATGCGGTTAGAAAAAAGGCTTTTACGAAATGGATCAACAAATATCTTTCAGTGGTAAGTATTTTTTGTTGTATAGAAATATACCTATGTAATAGTGACTAATGGTTTGGCGTTGAATAGGCCGATCCTATCCTTGGTTCATGGGCTTGAATTTGCTTCATGTGTAGTACCATTGAAATTGTTTGCAGGCTAGAAATCTGCATAATTGAGGCTAACTTTGCTTTGCAAGACCTGGGAAAGCCAACTACATTGGCTTCCATAGAAGTAATTGATTGGAATCAAACGCGATCAGTTTGTCTGTATTTATTTCTTTTGTCAATTTAGGAAGGCAATTAAACTAAAGATTAAATTGGATTCTAGGACACTTTTATCTGTGGATTAACTGGAGAACTAAATAAAGAGGAGGTACAAATTTGTAAAAAGCCAGGCTAGAGAATGGGTATTGCGATTACTATTACATAGTAGACACCATAGAGTAATCCTTACTCATATGGTAGACACCATATGAGTAAGGATTAGACACCATAGAATTAGGTATATCCTAGACACTAGTCATAGTGAGAATTATTTTTCGTCTTTTCTAATCATAGTTTATTTAATGATTTTGTACTTTTATACTCCTTCTATTTAGTTCACAAGTAGTCGATGTTTTTTTAACTACCTGCTACTTAATTCATCAGTAAGTAGACTTTTAGAGGGCATACAGACAGCAGTGACCTATATTTTATATTGACGCTCTGAAAACAAAACAAAAAATAAGAAATGTTAATTATTGAAATATTATATTGATGTATATCTCAAATTTATACGTACCAAAATTTAACTTTTATGAAATATTTATACGAGTAAGTAACTACCATTTGTAAAATTAGCCAGCACCGTTTTTAGTGTGTTGACGTCTTAATTCTCTTTACATATTGCTAACTGTTGAGAGTTTGACAGATTTGCCGGTTCACTAGTTATGAAGTTCATTTTGCACAATGATATAATTGAACTACATAAAAGTGTCCGCCAATACCAGCTACAATGATAAACCACTTTGACTCAAATTACAGGTGTTAAAGCTTTTCGTTAGCTATGTCTTATAATTCAATACATTTATTTATCGATTAGTATCTACTACAGAGTAATTAAACTCTGGAATCACTGAATTTGTATTATTAAACATGTGTTATTGTATTTTTAATTAAGTTATAGGATAAGGTTCACTAATTTTATAAAACTTTAAAAACTTCTCTAGTTAAGTTAAAATGTGTTGATTATTATCAGTAGATTACTGCATCAATAAATCTTGTGAATGATCAATAATAAAATGAATTGAAATTACATCTAGCATTTAACAGATATGTACATCATTCCCGTATTTAGTTTTACAAAATCAAAGGACTATGATTTTTATAACATGCAATAAATTTGGCAATTCTATTAGTAATCAATTTATGCATACCTGCCTTATTTATAGTTTGAATTTTTTTATACGGTTGTAGATTTTAGATACATGTATTTTTACTAGCTATGTAAGAGGAGTTTTAAAATAATATGTAATAATATAAATAAAGTAATAATTGAAGAAATATTAGTTATGGTAGGATTATGAAATTATTATTTTTAACCAATTTTTGAAAATTATATTAAATTAATAAATAACCAATAGAAAAGCTATAAGAAACGTCAACCATTTGTGAGGAGAATTATAACCTTTCAAAAACCAGTTGGCAGTGTAAATTATAAAATAAAGACATTTAGAAAGTATTTGGAATAACATAGATTTATATTTATATCTAACTTTATAATCTCTTTTGGTAAATATGTTTTAGAAAAGTAAAGTAGAAAATTTTGTGTGATTTATGGTGGATCATTATTCTTATAGAATTTTTTTGAAAGTTTGTTTTTCTATACCAAATCTATAAATAATCCATGAGAAAGTTCAATAGTTTAATGTACTTTTAGTGATGAATTGAACTTACCGCTAACGTCTTAGTATTTGTTTTTACTTTTATTTAATTTATGGGATCTATACATAGTGCCAAAACTCGTGTCTTGAGTCTATCAAAGATAATAATAATTATGTACATAGTTATAGGTTTAAATGAAAGTGCAGGACGCAAATGTTTTATAACATTTTTGAACAGTAATCTTACGTCTATTTACCTTTGGGTGGTACATGATTGATTCATCAGAAATAATCTCTCTATTATTTTAATCGGTTTAATCAATAAAACAGCAATTTCTATGCATTCTGATCTGATCAGTACAATTTTAGAATGTTCAACAACAGGTAAAACATAACTGACTTTGGCTTTCCTTCATACATAAGTAGATTCTTCTTCCAAGAGAGTTGTATCTAGTGCATCTAGTGAACAATTGTTCCCATTTATTTAGAACAGAATGCACTAAGGATGTAGATATAATAGACTGGAGATTTGGGTATTTCATAGTATACAACAAAATAAGTTAAGAGAATGATCAACATTGTGCATTATTAATTTTGTTTTATATAACGTATTAGATTAATTTATAAGAGTGATTTTGTATCATTACTTTTGATTTTGTTTGGTTTTTTTAATATAAAAAGTTGTTGCAGAGAAGAACATTAAGTATATTATATTTTTATTTAAAAAAAGGATTTTGTGCGAATCCTCTTCCTAAGGTCTTCATAGAAGGTAGCGGTAGCTTCATATGATCCTAATTTGTTTTCTATTTTAGCGTGGAATGCATGTCTTGGATTTGTTTGAAGATACTCGCGATGGCCATGTACTTTTATCATTATTGGAAGTTATCACTGGCCAAACTTTGGTAAAAAGAAATGCATCTAGATACTTTTAATTTTAAAATTGATAGGTACATATGTTTAGAATTTAAATAGAACATTCAAATAGAACATAGACCTTCCAAATGGAATGGTTATAATATGTATTATGCACTCTTACGGAATAGCGTTTAATTTTTTTTAAAACGATTTTCGTTTAAAATTAAACGTGTTTATTTTAAAGAAGAGTAAGTATATTCTATTTAAAATGAATTTCCAGGCTGATATTAACACAAATCAGGAGTTTACAATAACTTGAAAATGTAAACTACAGCACACCTAAAATTAAACGTTCTTGCTTTAAAGGTCAATAAAAAGAAAAAGAAACATATCTAGTTTAAAACCATCAATTTTATGAGTAGAAGATGCTGTATTCCAGCCTGGCATCAAATATTTGACTTTAGAAATAATTTTGGTGAAAAGGGAGCCCTATTTTGCAGTTTAAGGGCAAACTACTTTTTTCATATTATCGTCAAGTGTAAAATATATTTGGTTATGTGACATACAGCAGAGGGTCCGACCACAAATTATTAATTTTAAATATGAACATTTCTAAAAGACTAGGAATACTACTCGAAGTCCTGTTTCACAATCCGGTCCCGTATTTAAACATAGATAGGTATGTTTGCATAATATGGAACCAGAAAGGCAACTATTTACACCTTAAACGTTATTCCTTAACGGTAAAAGTGAATGTTCAGTATCTATGTATATATTAAATATCTATGGCTGGAATCTTAAATTAAGAACATTTTCTCAACTGCGCCCCAGGACAAACTATGTGGTCTATAATGATATTTTTTATGGTCTATCATACTATGGTCTATCATACTATGTAGAAAACATTTTGAAATTCAGAGCTCGTGTTATATGTATCATTTAGATCTCTTTACTCGGTACATTTAATTTGTATAGATGCTGTAAAATAATGTTAGATCTAAAATATAAAGGAACTGCTTATAGATGAGAATGAATTGATTTACGGTCGCCACTAAGGGTAAACCTTACATAAATGATGTGTGTATGTGTGTGTGATAAAGCAAACATTTAATATGTAAGATGCGTATTTTACGACATATTATGTAAGTACATAATATGAGCTATTTGTTATATCTGTCAATTTCTTACATTATGCACATTTTACATTTTATTTCAAGTTTTGTATTATCATGTAAGTGCCTAACAAATTCAAAACACAAATAGTATTTTATAAACAAATACTTTTGAGTTTTGAATCGTCTGTATTACATTAGCATCCCAATCTTAAAATCAAATTATTTTGTTTTGTAGCCTAGAGAAACGGGTAATATGCCCTTTCATGCTTTTCAAAATGTGAAGACCGCAGTGGACTTTTTGCTGCAAAATTCAAATGTAAGTGTTACTTAAATATCATTTCTTTTTGTCTTGCTTTTCATATAGTTATTTACTATTTTTGTAGTCATCTTCAATCAATATTTCACCGGAAGAAGTTGTGGAAGGTGATACAAAAGCAATTCTTAATTTATTTTGGGCAATTATCTATCACTTACAAGTAAGTAGATAGAATCATAATAGTTTTGCTCATTATTATCGATTTATTGTAAGAAAAATAAACAAAATAAATTTGTGTATTCAACTGGATGATGACAAAATTTAATGCAAAAACATCTTAAAGATATTAGCTCATTTTAGACTGATACGCGATTGCGAAACAATGTTTTGGTTTACAATATCTGATTTGAAAATTTATGATAATTGTAATTTACACACCCTACCGCATGGAATCTTTTTATTTTGGCCATCTAAATTCCATCCATCTATGTACAACTGCTAAAAATAGGACTGTAAAAAATAATGTTATTGTTTTAAGTAATTAGTAGCCTGTACGTGATACTATTACACATGTGCTCTTAGATTTACTCCAGTGATATTGTGGAACAAGAAGAAGAATTGTTTGTTGAATAAGAAACCATGAGTACCTAGGTACTATACGATAAAATTGAAATTACGTCTCACAAAAGTTGTTAATACGTGATTTCAAATTGGTCTTAAGAGTAAAACCTCTGTTTGTTTTAGATGATATGATTTTAAAACTAATTTTGAAATAAAAAATGGTATTAATCTAACACCTTTATTCATGATAACATTCTTAAAAAGTTTCTTCATTTTATGTTAGGTTTTAAAATTAAATATAAACCTAAAATCAATAAAGGTTTTATTCAAACTTTGAAATCACCCAATCTGAATTTTACACATCTTAACTAAAAGGCGTAAATTTTATTTATCTCAAACGAAGCGTGGTCCTTTCTTTGTATATTTTGTGACAGTTTTCTAAAGTTCGTTTTGTTTGTATTTGATGTACATTTTTTAGGTCTCGTTAGTCGTGTGTAGACTCGAACCTGGATTTTCTGACTTGTAAAACAATTGCCAGTGGTCAACTTTTATGTATATTTCTTTAGATGACCAACCTTTATTCATTTTTAATTTATTGTATTTTTTAAGATCTCAACAATAACGTCGAGAATGAATAGCAGCCACAGTGCAAGCCAAACTCTACTAAACTGGTGTCAACAATTTTTAGATGGCTATCCAATAAACTGTCCAACAGATTTGAGTACTAGTTGGCGAGACGGCAAAGCATTTCTTTGTCTTATTCATCGTTATAGGTAACGGACTCCACAATCATAACATCTGTTCTGTTTAGATGGGATTGGATTATGTGTGGCAGATATATGTATATTACGAATTTTTGAAAGTATTGAATTTTGTGTCCAAAGTAGCATTAGATAGCTAATTAGATTTGCATTTTTTAATACTATGAGCTTTAAATTAAGTTACTTCGAATATGGTTATGTATTGCAAGTATTTGTGTTTTAGATCGCATTTGGTTAAGTTGGATCGAATTGAAAAACAAACCTATGAACAAAATTTGAAAATGGCTTTTAATATCCTTGAGCAACAGCTGGAAATTCCTAGATTGCTTGACGCCTTAGGTACCAAATTATTATTTTTTTATATGAATAGATTGAAACCTTGCGGCGACAGGATCAAACACATAGAGGTGTCGATTTCTGTGAATAATCCAAATCTATGGCTAGAATATTAGGTGCTTTTAATTTCTTAAATTAGTGAAGAAACTCGTTATCGTTAACTATTTCCGTAACGAAAATTGTTATAAAATGGCTTTCTTGAGCTGTTGCGATAGGTTTCTGTTAACGTTTTTCTTTACAGTTTTCGTAAAGAAAATTGTTAGGTACGTGCAAGCGGTGTCAGGAAAGGTAGGTGTTTGTTTCAGTCAGACAAACATATCCAATCTTTTGGATTTTCAGTTAGCATACAATACCCTGTATTTTGGTAAATAAGGGTAGACAATTTGTTCTTTTTATACTAACGTAAAAGATAAAACAGAAATTAATATACAGACTGTATATCCATTTCTATTAGATAAAACCACGTTTTTGTTAACGACCTGGCTGTAAAGAAAAAAAAAATTATATTAACTATTTTCGTAATATTATTGTAAACTATTTTATAAACCTTTTTGATACCTTTTTGTTAACTTCCTTGTTAACAGTCTAGCTAACAATTTACAAAATATGCTTTTATCTTTTAGGTTAACTTTCTGGTTTACGATTTTTTTTACTAACTTGAAAGATAAACGCACCTATTGTGTGACAAGTTTTTATAAATTTAGATTTTTTTTAAATTTAAAATTTATTTCAGATTTTGAAACTGAGTATCCTGACGACCAGTCCATCACGATGCTGCTTTACGCTATGTACGAAACTTTATCTGATAGCCAATCACTAACTGGAAGCCCTCGTAATTCCCCATCCCAGAAAACCTACACGTCAGCCTTTCAATCACCAGGTGGACCGCGCAGTGGCAGTATATCCAATATACGAAAACTGCCAGGAGATCGACCGGTGCAGGAAATTGCTGATGTTTACCGGGCGCGCACTCGAGAGTTCATGATCATTTTGGAACAAACAATGAACACTTTTTCGAAACCTAACCGATTTCCTGTTAAATTTGGTCAAATGCAAGAAATTACTGATGGACTACTTAATCATTTAAGCTTAGAACTGCCACGATTTGAAGAAGCCAAGTCACGACTTCGTGCTATCTATGAGCAAGTTAATGTAAGAAGATTTATTATCTAAGCTGCTTAGAAATTTATTTTTTAAATACAGAATGCGGCAAAAAAAGTTATTCAATAGTTAACACCAAAAAACAATAGAAATTTCCATCCCAATCAGGTGACCTAAAAATAGATTTGTAAAAATGTGGTTATTGGTTTCACAGCGATCTGACATACCAGAACTGTGCGGAATTGGTTGGATGAAATTTCACAAGCCGTTGGATAGGACGTCGAAGATGTGTGGAGTGGCCGGCTCACTCTCCTGATTTGACACCCCCAGACTTTTTTCTCTGGAGTGCCCTAAAAAATGCAGTGTATATACGCATAAGCCCAGGTCAACTGCAGATTTGAAGCGATGTATCGAACAGAAATGGAAGAACATTACCCCTGATATCTACAAGAATGCCTGCAGAAGCGTTGTTCAACAATTCAGATACTGTTCACTTGCAGAAGGTTGCCAATTTGAACACTTACATACATTAATACCTACTAGTTATTAGTGTACTTTTAGTATACGTTAAATAGTTTGATTTTTGCATTGTTTTTTTGGTGTTAATTACTGAATAACTTAATCGATAATAAAATAAAATTTTATCGAGTTCGGTTACATTAGCCGCACTCTGTTTATCATATAAATTTGTAGCATAAAGTCATCATAAATGAATAAATAATAGTTTATTGATTGGTTTGCGTTTTTTATGTTGTTATTTATTTTATCTTGTAGCCGTTACTGGTTGCACAGCTCATAGAACCTGAACTTCGGCCCGCCAGTGTTGACACTGCATGGGAAGGATACAGAGGATTATTGCATGCCCATAAAAGTGACATTCAAACTGAACTAGCTAGACATGAACGGTTGAATCAGAAAGCAGACCGCATCAAAAAGGATTATCATAGCTGTTGGGGAAAACTGGAAGTGATAAGACAATTTAGTTCATTGGTAAATTTCATCATAGATATTAAATTATACAGAACTATTTAACTACATACGTATAAGAATTTTAATATTAATTTTTAAAATTTCTCTTATTATGTAACTATTTTATTGTTGGCCAAAAAGGTTTATGATTTTAGAGGTATAAAATGTGTAGATATTATTAGAGGTCCAAGTAAGATATTTTTGTCTGAGATAGTTCTCTCAACCACATTCATTGAAGATATTGAGTTTGAGCTTCAATGCACTTTATACATTAAACATTCTTATTAGCTGAGATAACGACTACCTAAGGTTCCACAAAAACAGAAGTCATTTATTTTATCGATTTGATGAGATAACTCTTTCTCTTATATAAGAACTTGGTTTGTACCAGGTACCTGACGTCAGGTATTTATCAGAATAAAATATAAGTTAAAAACGTGCATTATAAAATGTTGTCAAAATCGCGATGATAAATTAAACACTTCAGATCTCAGTTTGTGAATGACACTAATTTAAAATTAAACTTTATTTTTTATGAATTTCAAACTTGCTTAAAGAGTTTTGATAAAAAATGTATAAATTTTGTACAACATGCAATGTGTCATTTGTTTCATTTCTATAAACCAAACTTGTTGAGTTATTAGGTGGCCCTTTAAACAAAAATAATGTTTTTATTCTGTTATTTATAATTATTATATCATTTTTGTTGTACTCAATATTTTTAAATCCTCTTTTTCTTTGTTAAAAATTTGTACATTCATTTTTATGCTATTAATTTATAGCCAATTGTGAATTCCCCGGAATACAGCCGCGCTGTTGAACAGAAACAAATGGTGTTGTACAATGAAGAATGTGTAATCAATACTCTACTAGAGGAAGTCAAAATTTTGAGAGAAAGTGGTCACGAAGAGGCTGAAGATTTGTATCAAAAGTAAGATTTTTGTAGTAGGATAGTTGAGAGACCGAAGAAAATCTTACATTAAAGTAAACATTTAGTTAGACGAAGACTATGATTTTTTCAATCCAATAAAATACAGAACTAAATCTAAAAAAACTATGTACTTTGAAAATTTTTAATTTTGTTAACAGACGCTGCATCCATTACTTTTGGTATGGTTGGTATGTGATAGATGCTATGCCTAATCTTTTAGGGCCCATGCTCTCAGACGGTTATGGTTTCAGCTCTATTTGGAACTTGAGCGTAATGCACCTGGATATCAAAGTCCACTACGCCCAGATTCAGCATTTGACAACGCACCTGGAAAATATTCGACACGATCTTTCACACCAACTAAGTCTCCTCGTCCATCAACATCCAACCATTCTCCCCGTCCATCAACATCCAACCATTCTCCCCGTCCATCAACATCCAACCATTCTCCCCGTCCATCAAACGCCAACCATTCTCCCCGATCGACCTTGAAGTCAAATCAAATGTATGATTCTCCACCGATCGATAATGGAGTAGCTCACCATAGTGTGGTATGTATTCAAGTATATTCAGTATTAGTTGTAGTTGTCGTTATCAAATATACTATTGTTAGTTTTCATTTTCTAATCATTATTTTTTAGTAAACCAACTAAACATTGAAAACAAATAGAGCAATTAGTATGAAATGTAATTTTATGAAACTAATTTAGGCCATGTAAATTTCGAAATTTTATAGAATGTTTTATATGGCAGTGCAAAGTATGATAATAACTAAACATTTGTTGACATGTTTAGCCACCACCAGTACCACAACATAGGACCCAGCAACAATCTGTGAGT
The DNA here is from genome assembly GCA_034780595.1 of Parotoplana pacifica. Classification (NCBI taxonomy): domain Eukaryota; kingdom Metazoa; phylum Platyhelminthes; order Proseriata; family Otoplanidae; genus Parotoplana; species Parotoplana pacifica. Next base: position 12,885 of record JAUYWI010080598.1, read on the forward strand.
GAAACTGCAAAAATTCTTAGCTGTTTGCAACAGTGTACTGCCTGGGTGACTGAGAAGACACGTGTCGTTGGTGATCTGACCACGGTTTACAGCAGTAACATATCTGGTAAATATCTCTTTCTCCATTGTATCGATTAGTGATCTTATGTAGATCGATTAAAATTGAGTTTGATTTTAACTAAATAATAATATTTTGGTATGTAAATTCACCGGCTATTTCAAAGAGTCGCTAGATACACTAGTTGAACCCACTCCAAAAGCTTATTATTACCTGTTATTATTGTATTATGTGCCGTTTTTTGGTATTTTTTGTATTTGCCGTACGAATTAAAACGTACCGTAATTACAA
>JAUYWI010080609.1:0-13232 GCA_034780595.1 Parotoplana pacifica
CTAGCCAGGTTCCCAGCCTCAGTCGCGCTTGTTCCCATCCATTTGCTTATGTTGTTAATCCACTGTGTCCTCTGTCTACAAAGTCAAAATTGATTGTTAGATGTCCAATTCTTCTTTTTCTTTAGTTAGGTACTGAAAATTTGAATTTATAGTATTTCTTTTCAGACGTCTGACTTTGTTAGCTCTATTAAATATCAACTATCTAAAAACATATAGCATTCAACAACCAAAAATGATTTCACTTGTTTTAAGGTTTAAGCTAACACACTTTTTGGTCTTTAATTTTCACTCTTTTAAGAATTCAACTAATATGCTGTAGCTCAGAAAAAAGTGATGATAAGATATCTTTAGAAATGATAGCTATATATAAAAATTGGTTGTTGCTATGGAAGATTGTCATTCCTAGCAACAGTTCCAAAAATTGAATGATCACATATAGTATCTATGGTTAAATAATCATAAAATCATATGTTTGGCATAAATTAGTAGATTTCTATACGATATTGATGACCATAGCAACAGCTACTATATAAGTGGAAAATTGATTATAACTAATGATATGGTCAAATGCCCCAAATCATGATTGTGTGGGATAACTTTGTAAAAATAAGGCTGTGCTACTATGCCATATTGTTGTCCCTAGCAACAGTTGCTAAGTTATAAATTGATTAAATGAAAATTTACAAATGGTAACTAAGATATCTGGTCAAAAACCATAAAAAGTCTAGTGTTGTAGCATACATTCGAAAAAAAAGATATTCCTTGTTGCCATATGCCATATTGGCGACCCAGCAACCACAAAACGCTGTAAAAATTAGTCTAGGTGCCAAATAACACTGGCTGGTCACACCTCACTTAAGGTCGATTAAGGTACCGAAAAGCTAATGTTTATTTGCTATCTGAAGGTCTCGGGTCAATTTATATATGACCTCTATGAGCTATTCAATTCGAAATGGATGTCATTAGTAAGTACTGAAAATCAGTCGTATCTCATACATATCCCCAAAAAACATATTTTAAAGTTCGACTGTAGTTTTATGTATAATTGATTGATGACGTCATAGACAATTTTTAGCCAGAAGCGCTGGAAAATACAACCCGGACAAGTAATAACTGCATGTTAAATGAGTGTTTTATAAAGCTTGTCACATAAGACAACTTTTTGGAAGAAGCAGTCATTTGAAATCTGAAACCTAATGGTTTTGAAGAATATTCTAAAAGTGCAAGATCTGTGATTGACCTACTTCATTTTTTCTTTTTCGAATTGCTGTATTTTGAGGAAAATAAAAGTCTACCAAAGAATATGAAGTGAGTTTATCATAGATCTTTTACATTTAAAATATTCTTCAAAACCGTTAGGTTTCAGATTTGAAATGGCTACTTCTTTCAAATAGTTGTCTTAATGTGACAATCTTCATAAAACACTTACTTAACATGCAGTTAGATGGGGGGTGGCAGCACCAACATTCAACTGACAGATGTTTAACGATGGCACTAGGCCAGAGCCAAAGTGGTTTTGAAAGGTACTGTGAGCTATTTTGATAGGTCACTGGGGCCATAATATGGCTTCAATGAGTTCAACATCTGATATTTATATATTATTTATGCTTCTGTTAGCATTATATTGGGATACTAAGCTTTTGTAAGGCACTGAAAGGAGACAAGGTGGCCCAGTGGTCCTGAGAGCTATTTGAAAATATTTGCGTGGTCCTCAAAGCCAAAATATTCAACATAATATGTCATTTTTAGATTAGAAAGACGTGTTTATCTTTTAAGCCATATTTTAGCCTCTGGGACCTGATAAAACTAAGTTGAGCCCTACCCCATACAACTTTTTAAATGCAGTTTATCCATTTACATTTTTTTGGCCAAAAATGGAAAATCCGCCGAATAACTCATTCCTGAATCAGTACAGGCATCTTTGGGGACCTCCAACTCTTTAGATCAAGCTTGCTCACCTTTTGAAAGACCTTTTCCCGCACATTGGAAGTGTCTGTCATGTCTTCGATCGCCATTCTTTGCGTTTTTTCAATAGTTACACCAGCATTTATTATATCTTTTTTATCTGCTGCATGATTTCCTAGGTTTATTTTTCCAACCAGTTCCCATTCAGAAATTATTTTGATTGGATGTTTAATTTCTCTCCTCATGATGTGCCCAAACCATTTAAGTCAGATGTGTCGCATTTCTTCTGATATTGGAGGAAGATTCAGCCTGTTAATGATAATGGAGTTACTAATGTGCTCTAGCATAGAGATACGAAGAATTCGTCTCAGAAATTTCATTTGTTGTTCTTATTTTGTTTTCTACAGCATTAGTTGTGGCCTAGCATTCTACACCATATAACATGGCAGGTCTGATCATGACCTTATAGAGTTTGGGTATCTTCCGGTCAACCATGACACGTGAAAGTTTTCTCCATGCATATTGACCGGGCTGCTTGGATCCTGTTTCCAATATCGTCTTTGATTGTGGTTTCTTCATTTACAATAGAACCCAGGTGTTTGAATTCTCCTGTGATGGGTCTGCTGTTGATTACTATTGGGGTACTGTGTTCGTGGGGTTTCTGGGAGAGATGCACGGTCTTGATGTTGATCTTTAAACCATTCTCTATAAGAATATTGTCCCATACAATTAGCCTTCTTATCAATTTATCTCTACTTTTTTCAATAAGAGAGATCATCTGCAAATAAAATTTCCCATGAGTGTTTGCTTCCAAGATCTTTGATAAATAGGAACTAAGGGCTGAGCTTTGGTGGAAACCTACTTTTGTAGGAAAGCTTGTACTTGTTCCTTGTCCCGATCTTACTTTAGCATGCCTACCATGGTACATGTCTTGCACAAATTGAATATATGCTGCGGGAAGTTTCATTTACGCATACAACTTCTTTAGGTACTAAATAATAAGCCTTTTGGAGGCCAATAAATGCGAGATGAAGTTGTTTTCCCTTTCTTATTTTTTTCCATCAAGATTCGAACTGCAAAGATAGTATCTGTTGTGCATGTTTCCTGATTTCAACTAGTGGCCCCAGTCTTGCTTCTAGAACTTTCTCCCACAGCTTCAGACATGACTCATAAGTTTGATACCTCTGTAGTCAGAACACTCCATGTGGTCTGCTTTTCTTTTGAAGGTACAATAATAATAGAGGGTCATTCTGCTGATATTTCCGTTGACTGGACAAAGCTGTTGATGGCCTCAATGGGAATTTCATTTGGACCACCGCTTTTCACTTTTTTGTAGCTGCACAAATATTTCCTCTTCAGTGATGTAGTTTATTGGTCCTTGAGGTGGCAAATCCTAATTGCTTTGGAAGGGTCACTCTTCATTCATTAGATTGTTAAAATATGTTCTCCATCTTTCAACATTTCCTTCTTTGTGTTTGATAAATTTCCCCTTCCTTGTTTTGGAGGAAAAAACTTTCATAATTGTCTTTGGTAGCTTTATCTCTGACTTTAGCCAATTTGTAGATTTATTTGTTCCCTTCTGGTATACCTAAAGTATAAAAAAGCTATCTTTTTGCCACTGCGACAGGCTTTTTTGACAGAGCGTTTTATTATTTGATAGTTGGTGTGTTTCTCAATTGTTAGATGTAGTTTCCAGTCATTAAAAGCGGGTTTTTAATGGCTATGGATGTCTGAATAACCTTGTTCCACCACCAGGTTTCTTTATCACGCCACTAACTTCCCTTTGTAACACTAATGATTTTTCTACCACTTTCCTTTACTTAGGTTACCCCAGTCTGTGGGCTTGCCCTCAAGTTTTGCTTTAACCTCATTCGAAAAACTGTTAGATAAACTAACTTCCTTGAGTCTCCACCACGACTTGACTTTTGTTTCCGCAACTTTTGACTTTTTTTTCTTGTATGGGATTTTGATCTTAATCTCCAACACTACTAGTCTGTGTTGTTCAACTGCTGCCTCTCCTGGTATAACTTTACCGTCTTTGATGTCCTTTAGTTTTTCACTATTTATCACGAGAAAGTCGATCTGGGATACAGCTTTTCCACTTTTGTAGGTGATTAAACCATCATAAAACCTGTTTTGTTTTAAATCAACCTCTAAGCCCTGTTGTGGTGCATATGTCTTTTGAGTTTTTCCATGACGATTCTGTCATTGACTCTTTTAAATTCTATGATGTGTTCTTGGAGTTTTTCACTGACAATGATGGTAACACTATTTCTTTAACAGCTTTCACCATGATAGTATAATTTGTACCCTTCTACTATTATTTTAGCATTTGATCCTTTCCACTTAGATTCTTGGACGCAGGCAATATCAACTGTTCTCTTTAATGTTTCAGCCACTTCGTTGGCTCTACCGCTCATAGACCGAACATTCCAGGTCGTAAATCTTTACAATTATCCGGGCTTGGAACCGGCACTTTTCCTTGACAGTACTCTCAAGGACCTGCCAAAATAGCTCATAGTCCTCTCAGAACCAGCACCATCAGGAAATATTTTCTCAGTTATATATCGGTGTCAAAAGATGTACTAGCTGTATATCTACAACTTTTAAAATACATACATATGAAACAAAATGTTTCCATTAAACTAAATGCATCTTTTATACTAATTTTAACATTTCTGGATAAAAATAACATCAATTATACACAGAAATCTCTTGAAAAAATGTTTTTGGATAGTTTGGGGAAACTTCTATGGGATTGCAATACATTTTTTATAGCTTACAATGCATTATTTACGAGATATATGTTTTCCAGTACAATTGGCATTCAATTTGAATTTTTGGCCATAAGATAACAACTAACAACAGTGCCTTAATACCGTTGCCTTTTAGGGCCCTTTAATCGACCTTCCCATGAGGTGTGTAGTATTACTTACAGACTCAAATAGGCTGATACCCAGTGCATAGACATCGCGTCCCATGGCCACCTCCATGGCTGAACTCCTGTCAGTTAACAGAGGTAGAAACCTCCCATCACCATCCTTCAACTTGCCTGTTAAAAGACAGGCTCGACCGAAATCTGACAGTTTGAAGATTACATCACGCGTATTTGAAGAAGAAAGATACTAGAAGAAAGGAAAATCAAATAAATAAGAAAAAATAAGTTTTACAGTTGGATAACATTTCTACAAATTATTGATGTGATAGATATAATCCCGCTCCCTCTATATTAACCAATAAAGGCACCCCCTCTATTAAAAGTACATTATCTGAAAAAACACCAACCTGATAACACACATGCTCCGTCATCTCAATGGGCACCTGTTTGACCCCTCTGAGGTCTACTAAAATATTGGAGGGCTTGAGATCAGCATGCACAAGATTCCGTGTCTGGAGGTAGACTACCGCCTGAATCATTTGGCCCATCAGGTTACGTAATTGCGCGGCACATAGACAGCGTCTGTGACAGGTGGGACTGTGGGTATCACCTGTACAAAACAAAGATAGATTAGAAGAAATGATTTTTAAAATAACTACCTATTACTAAAAAAAACATAAAAAGTTGATATGATGCAGAGAAAGATTTTAACCAGTAGCATTTGAGAATAAAATGAACAACTCATTTTGGCCAAAAATTCAGTTAGGTTCCCAAACACAACAAATGATCAAAACAACTACGTGTTGGCAAACATACATAACAATGGAAATTATTAAATATTTTTGTAAATTTCGTTAGAGTGACAAAAGTATGTATCGTAAAGATCCAAAATTCATAATTGCCAATAAATTCTTTGGAAAAACAGAAGATGGATGACTTCTAGAAGTAATTGTTTAATAATGTCAACCAGATGATTAAAGTACCCGATTGAATGGACGTACAATTGAGGTTCAGATTAGTGCTTCCATTATGTTGCTCCGTATTGGAAAGATCTTCCGGTAAGCGGTCAGTATCCCGTCTCTTAGTGGGCCACAGGAAAGCGAACAGACTTCCTCCTGGGCAATAGTCCAACTGGATATAAGTGTCCTCCATCTCCCGCCACGATGAGTAGTAGCGGATGATGTTCTCATGGGACAGGGAGGAGAGAGCTGCGATCTCATTGGTCAATTCAGTTCTATAATGAAAAGTTTTGCAAACAGTGATGTACATAATTTATTTATATGGTAGTATTATGAAACGCAAATGTTGTGTTATCTATTCTGGATAAACTCAAACATTTATTAAAAATTTCCTTTTAATTAATATATCTCATAGTTTGCTTTAGAAGGTATGATATTCTTCAGATGGTACAGTGCTAGGTATAATTTAACATTAATGTGATTCAAGTAACTCCATTAAGGACAGCCGTCTATTGCCCAAAATGTTTCGTTTTATCATTACTATCTAACGTTTAAAATTATAGAAATAAATATTTTAGACAGTCAATTTCTATATTCATCTGATTTTACGTTTTTTGGCATTGGACAGCAGATATCACATGAAAAATACGGTATTCCACTTGAGTATGTATGGTTTATTTGAAACTACTGACCAAAGTTTGTTAACCTAATCTTTCAACTATCATTCAATAATTAATTAACGGACACAAGACAAGAAATTGATGTGTTTCCACCCTGAGTTCAAAACAGAATTTATTTAGTTGTGGCTTACACACAATCGTGTTTACTGATCTCAGCAGAGGGTTCATAGTCAGATTTACTGCGCTTCAAGCAGTAGTATTTTCCATCCCACCGACTCTTTGCGCGATAGATGACGGCAAAATGAGATGAGTTGATTTCCTTCAGTTCAACAAATTCAGACATGATCCTATAAGAAAAAGCAATCAATTTTAGTAGAGTTAAATTGTTTTTGAAAATAACTACCATTTCTAAGTAAAAATAGTTGTCTATAGTTTAAAATTTAGATGACAATTAGCTTACTAATAACTAACTTTAGTAATTTCTAACTTTTATGCACATACGGCTCATTATGTCCACCTACCTACAACTATTAAAGAATGAAGAATCAGGTAACAAAGAACGAGCAGCCTCCGAGCAGACGACTTTGTTAGCCTGTCCAGATACGGCCTCTTCAAATTTATTGGCACAAGGAGTGGTAGTGCTGCCTGGATTCAGTGCCTCCAGATGTTTGTAGTTACCCATGACGGACTCAGAGAGGCTCATCGTGTTCTTGATCATGTCCAGCTTGTGTCCCAAGATCTGAAACCGTTTCTTGTTATTTAGTTTCGATTGCATAGAGTCCTTCGCTGGGGACAATTCTGCACTTCCTAGATACAGGACGTTACAGTTCTGAATACTAAGACTCTTATTCAGCTGTTCAACTTTGTTTTCCCGATGACGTGAGTAAGATACTGAATGATTAAGGAAGTCCTCCATGGGATAACCACTATTATCTAATTCTTCATCACTTTGCTGAGAGAAAGGACTACTCAAATGTCTTTCACGAAAGGAGATGATACATTGAGGGGAGGTGCGAGTGGGCGTCTGAAGTGGAGAAGGGAAACTAGGAGCAGTGGGCGACTTCTCATCAAAGTTGATGCTCTTTTTCACCTCGCCTATCTGTTGAAAGTTGACATGTTTGGAGAGGAGTGATTTTCCACTCGTTGATATGACACCACGATGATTTACACCAGTCACTGATCGTGTGCACATCTCTGAATTGGGCGAAAAACTGTGTGATATAGGAGAGGGTGTCTGAGGATTGCAGGCTGAGCTTGCATTATTGGAAGAATAAGGTGAGGAAAGGCCATGGTTGGTTGAGCGAAGATTAATGGAGGTGAGTGCACTGTTATTGGATTGTATGTTGGGCGAAGATATAATGTTCTGACTAGATCTGAGGTTGGGACGCATTGTGGGTGTAGATGTTGTAAACTGATTAAATTTGGATTTGGGCAGATGCATAGCTAGAGCTGCATTTGGATCTAAAATAAAAGTTGATTAATAAATTAGTGTTTCACTGGTATTTTTACACCAAAATATACTTTCATGACCTGACCCCTTACAATGAAGGGCTACACGAAAATTGTCCAAAATTTTGACTTATTAGCAATGTTTCAGTGTCACTTACTCATACTTCATCCACAAATTGAAAATTCCTGAAATTCAATGTCTCTTTGGTCATCCTGGAGATTGATCAAAATATGTAATAAAATGGGGGGTAACTGAAATTGTGCTGTGATGAAAAGAGTATTGAATGGGTGTCTAAGGTATATTTTGAAATATGTAGACTCTTCTTAAAAAATCGATGGCTGGTAGTGGAATTTTATTCTGGGCTATAATGTACAAGACATTTTTTTGGAATTCAGTGCCCTAGAAAATAGATTAGTTCAAAATTTCTTATTTTTATTGCAAGCATAAGATTGTCCTGGATATGACATTAAACTACAGCTAGAATACAGTGTTTTAGTGCATTGGTTTTTATTTTCAATCATACAAGTATACAGAAATAAATATATTTAAATTAATGATGATGTCTGTTTGAACAGTTATGTTAATAAATATATTATTATATGCAATTAATTGAAGAATATTGATATTTCTATAATGAAATTAATAGCTATCATGATTGAGTAATGTTTCTATTTCAGATTTTTATTAAGTCATATGTCTCATTCAGTTCATGGAAAAATTTCTTTAAACAGCAAAGACAAAACATATGAAGAATGGTTTTCATTAGTTGAAAAAGATGACTATTCTTCATAATATAAATTTGGTTAAAAATAATGTTTCTAATGGGTGAATCAGCTCTAAAGTCATACATATCTGGAAAAAGCACAAAAATATCAGCAGATACAAGAGCTTCCAATGCTAGTATCTGAGTTACAGTTATGGACAAAAGCACACATTTTTGAATATTAATATTGACAAGACTAACATTGGCACCTCTTCAATAAATTTAAATTCTGCTGTATCATCAGAAGCAGTTTTGAGAGCCCAGGCATTGTAGTGTTTACATCTCATCTCTTGTCAAATATACATATGACTCCCTTTACATAATAATATATATTTTTTAATAATTATTTTTTATGCATACTGTTTCATATATCAAAGTTTCAAATAAAAAGCAGATTTGAAAAATATTGTCTTAATTAAATTATTTTTAGTTAAAATACATAAATTATCATCAGGCATAAATGTACCTACTTGAGCATATACAGGTGGTGTAGATCTATTCTCATACATATTGATAAGGGTTAAATTACTGTTTCACAGTTACCTAATTCAAAGCTTCAGATTAAAATAGAATGGGGTTTTATATGGTAAATAAAACTTCACCACTAGTAGTTTTACTTGATGTGTAAGAGAGAAAAAACAATTTCATACACTTCCAGTAGCCTGTCTTACAATACAACGGGTAAATTGTAAGTAGTAAACTGTAAATAGTTTAGGTTTGGAAGCATCTTACAATACAACCAGTAAATAACAAGTAGCAAGTAGTAAATTTCACATATCAAATAGTAAATGGGTATTTTAATACACCATGCAAGTAGAAAATAAATTGATATATTTGGATTTTCCTTCTTGCTAATTGCATATTTACAACAGGTAATCATTAACTCGGTGCTGCAGATGTTTTGAGTGTGCTATGGATATGAATCTTTTATTTGATAGTGACGAGAGTGATTTGGAATTATTTGACAATGATGATATTATAGTTTTTTATTATATATTGTTTATTTGGCCTTGTATCCTACACTCCTAAATGTACCTGCATATACCAATATTTTGGCTATTGAAACCGTTACTCTTGTACATTATCATAAAAAACATAAACTTTAAAAGATTAAATTTATCTTTTGTTCATAAATTGCACAACACAGTTATACATTATATAAGTAGGTCCATCCTGCAATTATTGCGAATAAGCTCATTTTTCATGGTGCCAAATTTGTGAAAATAGATGTCTGACAAATTTTACTTTTTAACAAAAATTGTATTTCTTAACGATAGCTCATCAATAACCAGAAAGAGAATTTTTTTATTTTGTTGATAAAGAAAGCAGTTTAATCATAAAACATCTTCATTATTGAGAATCCAGTCAGTGACAATATCGTCTGCACAATTGTAACTAAAGAAGAAACTGTTGTATTCCGAAAATTTGTTAGCTACATGCAATATAAACTGCTATGGTAATATTGAACGTAGGAAGAATTTTTTTTACATATTACAAAAAAGAATTATGTACTAACCCTACATACAGGTAATGCATTGTTATTACGTAACATTGTGTACTATTTGGTGATGCTTTATTTAAAGTATTCAACTGCTAAACATATTAATTTACTATACACGATTCTGTACAATATTTCATTATAATATTTGGTTTACCTGGTCATTATTTCTCTTTCAGCATGCCCTTTAAATACATGTCTCATCAAATGTTGCGAAGATAATCCATCTCGGTGCTGTGTTAGTCTAGAGGAACATGCCTTTTCAGTATTCCTGATACTCATTCTGAGTTTATTATTGTCAATCGCCGGTTATTTATACTGGTGTTTCTACTGGACTTGTCAGTCAAAGGATGAAAGTTATAGCGTTTCGTTGAACAAGCAAAGCATTCCCGCTTCAACCGCCAATACTGAAGATCGACTTTGGTTGACTAGCCGAAATGCTCCCCCAAACGTGATGAAACATCACTTTTCATTAAAAGTCCCCACTGAAACGCTTTTTACGGAATAAGATTTGTTGACTAGCCGAAATGCTCCCGCAAACGTGACGGAAAGCCACTGTTCATTAGTTAGAGAAAGTGTTTCAACTGCAACACCCTTTTTTTGTGACAAGATTTACTCACTAGACGAAGTGTTTCCACTGGAACCCTTATATAGCGGACCAGCAAGTTTCAGCAGCCAGTCCAAAAAACTGAAACCGCAATAGAAACAACCAATAGCTCTTGATTTCAAAAAGTCCCGTAACAAATCGGTACACTGCTGAAATGAAATTCGCCAGAAAGATTATGGAAACCAGAAACGACATACATACTTATCCATAGTATACGCCAACGTTATGCATTTTCCGTAACGTTCTATACAAATAGTTTTTACGCGTAAATATTTTGTATCTACGAAGAAATGTTAAAGTATTAAACACAGTTGGTATTAGTTGTACATATTATTGTACTGTCAACGAATTTAGACATAGTCTGTCATTATGTTATTTTAACATTTTTATTGCCATTTATCATCATCTGAAAGAATGTTTCTTGACGAATATTTTTAAAAGTGGTTACTAAGAGCTTACTAAAAGAAAGCCACAGACATCCTAGGGTGTGCAAAATTGTTACTTAATAAAAACTATTTTAATTATATCTATTCGTTTGCTGTATAGTTGAAATTTATGTAAGTTACAAGAATAGTAAAAGCATCAACATTTGTCAAAAATTATACATGCTACATAGGTACTCCTTTCTTTTTGGATCCATTTCTTTGGATATTATGGTCCTTGCTATGTTAAATTCCTAATTCTTCTGCTGATGTTAGGTACAAGTATATAAAACATTGTTTGTTTACGGGAAAAGGTTTTTGTAAAATATTTTATGGTAATTTTATTAAAATTAAGATTAGACACAATGCTATTTGCCAATAACATGAAAAGACATAATAATATTTAAACCCCATTCCCGTGAAAGGCGTTGGACCGCGCCAAATTATTTTATTACTTGTTGTAGTAACACCAACAGAAGGCATTAATCTTAAATTTTATTATGCCAATTGGAAAAATGAGTAAAATTCGAATTTTAACAGATAAAACGGTTAGTATATGAAGAGTCAAAGAATTTGGATCCACAAAAAAGAGCAAGTGTGCTTACTTTTAACGTTTTAAAGGTCACCAAATTTTTGACGAAGTTTTGTGCTTTCATCATTTTTGAAACCAAAAACTTTACCTAGCCCACCAAATTAATATAACAAAAATATTTATTAGCACGGAAGCTTTTTGTCCTTTGTTCATTTCTTAATAAAAACATATATATTTATTTACAATTCTGTAATAGGTAACTATTGTATGAAACCAATGTTTCAATTTATGAAAATAAATATATTATTAATTGGGAAATATAAATATTCCTCATTGTATATTCATTAGGTACTACCTACTAAAATAACAGAACTGAAAGCGAGACTTTCTGTGTAAATAAATTGTAAAACCTAACTTTTATTTAAGATTCTTCAAGAAATACTTGACCAATTTATGTAGACATTTTAATTCAAATTCTTCAAAACTTTAATCTGAATTCCACTATATTAAAAATATTTTAATCTAAAGTCTCGTCCCAAAGTTTTCAGACAATATCCAACAGCAAAAAATACTCCTTAGTTTCAGGAGTAGACAGTTGAGTGCATGTTGGACAAGTTGTCACAATTCAATTAGCTGTCAACAAACTGTTTATTAATCCATTGAAAGTGGCAACCAAGAAAGCTAGCTGCCATTTTAATTTTCTATATTAGGAGATAATTATAAAAAATATACAATCTCTAACTTTATAGATTAGAACGGCAGCCCATAGCACTTTGCTTAAGTAAACGAGATATGACCAAGTAGTATTTGACTTACTTAGAATGTTTAATGGACATCTGCCGTGTTCTATCCGTCCGCTGCATAGGCCCATCAGGACCGCTAGGTTGGGCCTCTAAATGTTTAATTCTTCATGCTTAAAAAATCGCAGTTTTCAAGTTTCTCCAGTTGGCTTAAAATTAAGAGTACAGACTTCTGTTGATTTACAATTAAGTAAAAATAATATACCTTGCCACTAAGGCCACAGGAAATGTCACAGAAGAATATTTATTGCTCACTGAAAATGTGTTTTCGTAAAGATTAATTTAGTTTTTTTATTTTAAAATTATGATTCATTTCGATTTGTGGTCGTGGAAAAAGCAGTTTGTGGTTTAAGTTTAGCAACCCCCATAAAAATCAATCATTTTTAGATAATTGTAATAGAACTAATAATTAATGCAGTCAATACAAAATACTACTTTTTGTAATGACTTGCAATAAAAGTATTTTTGTTTAAGCTGTTTTAGATCCGTTATATAGCCGCGTAATTCAAATTGCTTTCAATTGTAAACGTGTTGATTTTACTCATTATTTTTGTGTTCAATGGGAAAAATTAAAGAATTGACGACGAATAAACGAAGCCAAATTGACATTTTACGTCGTATTGGTCATTCTCTTAATTCTATTTCAAGAATGGTTGGTGTGAATAAATCCACGGTGTACAGAACATTAAAAAGAATTAATGAACGTGGTGATTATTCATCATCATCATCATCATCAAAATCAATTTATTGTGGGAAATAAATTGGGAACCGATTTACAGAGATAGCAATTGAACAACA
>JAUYWI010080620.1:0-13230 GCA_034780595.1 Parotoplana pacifica
TTCCACGACGCACAGTTAACCATATTTTGTCAGTGCACCTAAATAAGATATGTCAAATAGAGATGTTTGCCACATGAATTAACGGATAGAGAATAGAGTTAGGATGGCACGAGTTGTTGCATAAACTAAACAGAAGAATTGGAAAGCGGCTCATAGTTGTTGATGAAAAATAAACATTCTTTCAATCATTGAAATCATTTAACTAAAAATAAATGTTCAAAATTTCAAAGCAGTTGGTTAGTTTCCGAGATATAGCCTAAAGTTGAGTTGACAGTCTCTTGTTATAGTATGTCTTTATATCCTATAGGTACATCGAAACATTTCATAACATTTTTTATACATGTTGACTGTAATTTTCATATCTATATGTGCAAAAGAAGTGAAATTAGGTAAGTATATAATTGGTATTCTAATCAAAGCGCTTCGTGATTTACTTAACATTCAGGTTCATTTAAATGTTACTAAAATGCAGTAATAGAAAGTAAAACTGGGTGACTTTTTATTTTGCATGTACAACGTTGTCCAAAATAATTACTTCTGCTAAATATAGATTTTATTGATATGACAAAAGAGAAATTACTGTATCTAAAATTATATATTTCATATCAAGTAGGTAACATCAAGTGAAAATATACAAAATAATTTCAACTGTTTGTGTATGTACAAAATAAAATATTAGATATAGAAAATCATTAAAAAACAGAAAAATACTTAAATAGTAACAAAATAGATACTTACAGGGAATTAAATATGGATAATTAATTTTATGGTAGGACAAAAAAATTCGTAACAACAGGGAATGGTAGCTACAACTTGTCGTGAAATAGATAGTCGGTTATATGGAAGTCATAAATTTATATAGGACAAACAAAAAACAGAATGGGTGGATAGACTAATAACAGAGATAACAACATTGAATTCCCTGTAAATCCATATTTTGAACTTTAAAATCGAATTAACCATCTTTCATATTTTTGACTAATCGAATTCCACTCAACAAAAACCTCTGAAAGAATGGACTTAAACATATCGCTGAATTTAAATTTTAAAAGTTGTAAGTAGTTTAAAAGAACAGACTTAAGAGAGTAAATTATAGAAGGCAAAGTCTACCTGTTTAATACCTGATGTGAATATCTCAATTTTAGTTTTCTAGATACTGAAATATTAGACATTCCATTAAGTCAATCATATTTTTGTGTATAACCTATTAATACGGTTATTGTTCAATATTATTTTGACTTTTACACGTATACATACATACATAGGTACCTACTACAATTTAATTAATAAAATGTTTACTCCGAATATCAAATACAACGTGATTTAATCATGGATAATTTTTGGCCTAGGTACTAATCTCAGACATATTTTATGACATCGCATAATTCATCTAATCAAATAGTCGATTATTTCCATAGCTTGATCATATTAAGATTTTGTAGACGACTAAATTCAAACGTTTTGTATATATGTAAATTCATATATCATTTTTCCAGTATGATTTTCTTTATACGACTGGTTATAATGATGCGCTGATATAATTTGTATATACTTCAATTAAATAATAAAAGCGTTAACATATCTTAAATAAATTGGTCCTTACTTTGTTGACCAGGTCCACACAATTCCTTAATGTTACCCCAAAATTTAGACAAGAAACAAGTAACAAAAATAACACTACTGGTGGGTGTCCGATACATATAGGTAATATTTGTTGAAGCACCGAATATAAAATTACAATGAGAGACATTTTTGACATAATTTTAGTTGTCTTTGACGGTTTTTGAAATAAGCAATATATTGCCATATACAGGGCGGCCAATAAGTAGGCCAACAGTTTGATACCAACAAGTAATATGGGTATTCAAAACAAAATGAAAGTAAACGGTTAGAACAAATGTTCCAACTGGCCACCTCCTTGTTCATATGGGAAATAACAGATTCACACACCAAACTTAATAGGTATCTAACTGTCAGACTACCTTTTGGCCGCCCTGTATATCTGTATTAATAGCTAAAAGTAATTCTCTATCTATCGTGATTGATCAATAAATTAAACATAAGATTCCACTATGAATGATGTCGTCTTTTTGCCAAAATAGTCTCAAATCTGCAACATGTATGTATCTAAAATTTCTTTGTATAACTTTTTTATAAATAAAACGATTGCCTAACTCGATTACGCGTGCCGTATAAGAGTGTACTAAGAAATAAAAACAAATAAAGTGAAATACATAAATAAATAGAAAGAATATCGTGACATAAAATAATCAATAATAGATAGTAAAAATCGATTAATGTGAAAAAATAGGTATTGATCAATGTGCTTGTATAAAACAATTCCCTAAAATAAACTACGACCTCCATCAAGATAATATATAAAAATAATACAAAATTAATCCGTAAAAAATATCGAAAATATATCAATAAAAAACAAATACTTTGTTGAGCACTAGTACTTAGCGATATCGCCAAAATAAGGACACTGAAATCTAATAAAAATAGAGTAGGTATTCGGAACGCATTTAAAAGGGTGAGTAGGAATGAAACAGAGAACTCAAATTAAACGGCATTCCCAAATGAAAAGTAGCTAAGGCGGCACAATGAAAAAGATTGCAAAAGTAATAGTTGTGCAGAAAAACGAGGCTTTAAACTCGACTTTCTTTATCACCGATCCACTATCCTGCAGTTTTGTAGTGTGATAGCTGTAGTAATTCAAGCAAAATTATATATCACAAGTATCAAAAACACCTTTTTAACGAATGTGGGTAAATTCATACAAGTAACCCAAACTCATTCGAAAATCCCGGAACTACTCATTCCGGATTATTATTACTATCCTCTGCCCCCTCTGTAACATTTTGATTTCTCTTCTTAGGTAGGTGACCTTGAATTTGTAACACCTTTCGTTGTCTGTATGGCACCCAAAATTAAGACAACATGAACTAAATACATGCATACATACATATATAGTAAGTCATCACTAGCAGATTATCTAACTGAATTGGTTCAAATTTAATAAAATCCAAAATTCGATAATATACATAAATACAGTACTAATGTATCAACAATATTGGAAGGTGAAAAGTTCAAAATAAAAGTCTTTCAAAACAGAACTGTTCATAATCTGAATTTCTATAAAAAGGCAAACATGATTAAAGATAAATACAGTCTAATACTTCATGGTATAATATAAATAGTTAATAAACTAACAGCAGAATTTCCATAAAAACGTCAACAAAAGTCGATAAAAAACTCTCAACATATGAAGTATGTAGGTAGTTATGAGTGAACCACAGCAGTAGAGATATTCACAAAGATGTCACCCGTACAAGTTTTTATTGTTTAAAAATAGAATGTAAACAGCATTATTTTTAAGTACCCTTAAAATTACATAAAAATAGGTCAAAATTTTAAAACTTAAATTTATAGATATATATTTAATTATTTCCTTGCACCATAAAAGTTTTTTTACAGTCAATCTCCTCTGTAGGGTGTCCAAAAGACCACTAAACAGTTAAGTACTATATTTCAGCAGAACAAGTGCATTCCAATACGCTTTAACCATAGACATCTCCCATCATTGATATTCATGACATAGAAATTCTTTCTTAGTAACCCAGAAATCATAGTCACATGATGGATAATTCTATGTGGAATCAAAACTGAGGTCTTAGTTATTTATCTCCTCTATGTATCAATTTATTTAAATAATAAATAATTTGTACAAACTGCAGTTTTAATTTTTTAAATGTTTTTAATCTTTATTTTAGACACACTTGTTCTTAATGATAATTTTACCCCCCACCCCTCCTAACTCTCCCGGTAATCTGAAGGGAGACGTAATATAGGCTCTATATTATGCACAAAAATTCATGGCTAGATTTTTTAATGTTAGATATTGAGTTTTTAAGATAATAGAGCGTGATTATTTTAAAAATTTCGCAATTATCTATTTATGCATCTAAATTCCTCTTATAACATGAAACTAATTACTGATTCACAATTAAGACAAAGAAAAGTGTGCAGCTATAGAATGCATTAAAACAGTACAAAATCTATCAACCAACGAACATAATTATTTCGTAATATATACTTATCAAGTGATTTCAGCTGTGTGACCGACGATATCGATGTACCTATGGCAGATTCTATGCTTGTTCCAATTGTCTCACGTTACCAAAATAGTAAGAAGGAGGTATCACAACTATCAACTTTGCATCTCAATCAATAGAAATCAATAGCATGCTTATTATATTACAAAATATCCAATGAATATCTATACTTCCTTACAACGGTATACAAATACATAAATAAATACAATAAGTATAAATGATTATCATAATAGTAAAACAAATCAAGAAACTTCATTGTAGATAATGTCAGAAGGGACAGAAAGAACACCCTGAACCAGTTAACAATCAGTAACCAGTGGCTTTAAATAAATAAAAACCATAGAAAGTCTAAGAAAATTATATGACTCATAAAGCTCAATATAATTTACCAACAGGACAAAAATCAATAAGTGGCTATGACCATAAATATATGGACTAACCGGCATAAATTTTGCAACAATATTAAAGTCAAATTAGTTAAACGTAATACATTTAAATTGAATTTTCAGAAAATCAATGATACTACAACCTAGATAACTGTGTTGGATATCTTTGGCAATAGACATTGAACTGCTGGCTGGCAGTATAGAGCTCTCTCTCCCTATTTTCTGGCGCGAAGATCAAACTCGACTAGCCGCTTCTAGGAACTTCACTATAGATGATACTGTCGTAAGGTGGGGGGACCAAAGAACCGCAGGCGGGCTTGGTCATAGGCAGGGCAGTAGAAGAGGATGTGGAAGGTATCTTCATTAGGATGGTGAGGGCATTTTGGCGGAGTAGAGCTTGAGGATGGAGTGGAGGAATTCTCTAAAATCAGTAAGACACGGACTTCGTGAAGGCACACAATTTCTCTGGGGCAGAGATTGAAGCAGGCAGGGTCATTGAGGGTCTTAATGCTCTGAGACTGACTTCAGTGGCTGAAGGTGGAGTTGTTGCTCCATTCTTCCTTGATGCTTCACTTGTCCACATCAATACTTAACGTCAAGCCCAATGAAGGTCTTATTCTGGAAAAATTTGGTGACCTTTTTGGCCAAGGAATCAGGTTTTTCATAGCCGATGACTCCGCAATAGGCTGGGATACATTGGAAGCAAACGGAGGTGTTGAAGATTTCTTTAGATTTTGTCGGTGATTTGGTTAAAGGCGGTATGCGGGCCACTCTGGAGTGCCTCAATGAAAGCCTTGCAATCAGTGTCGATTCTGATAAAATCAAATTCACTAGCGGGGACTTGGTTGATGGCTGTGAGTTCGGCTCTGAAGCTGGTACTAAATTTCTCTGCAGGAGCTCCCCCTCATAATCAACTTGTCTTGACAAAAGCGCGCGCACCAAAAGAGAAGCTGTCAAAAACGGACCTATCCCTTCAAAAAGTGACTTCAACCTCAGGTTGGAAGTTGAGATAGCTGATCGTAATGCTGCCTTGAAGGTCGATAGGGTCAAACAAATCAGGATGGCTAATAGAAATTTGATTTCACGAAATTAACAATATTGGTTTGTCGTAAAATTTATGTCATTTACTGTATGGACACCGATTCTTAAAAGAAATGAAAATTTTTAATTTCATAGACTGCATTTGTTATAAATTTAGATATTAGTCGGGTGGCATGTGCTAGTCCAGGAAAGGGGAAGGAGATGATTATCAAGCCCTCATTAATTAAGGATTTGGTTTCTTCAGTATTGATTCTCAAAATTTTGGTTTCAATAAAGGTTGCTGCTAGATATTTGGGGAGGTTGTCAATTAATTAATTCCAGAGGCACACATATTCAGTCATCGGCAGATGCTCTTCCAATTCTCTGTCTCAGTGTCCATATCAGCAGTATTGTATTGAAATCTGTCACGTTATGCCGCGGTTGTGGTGCCATTTGCCATTACCTTATGATATACGAATTGCGAAAATTTAGAGTAACAAGAAACGTATTGGACACCGGCGCAGATAACTGTAAATAAGCGGTTGCTAATAATAAAACAACAAAAGCACGCACCAAACAAATTTAAGAATGTCCATTATGTTCTCAAAATAAACTCTCACTGGCCTAGCATCGATGTCTATGGCCCAATGTTTTAACAAACTTAATATACCTAGGTAAACAATTAACACTATTTTTTTTACCTATGCTTAGTCGATTTAGTTCATAGTTGAACCCAAAGTTTGAGGCTGACGACACTGCAATAAATCACATTATCTCAGCTTCTGTAATATAATCCTCACCATCTCTCGCCTTGCATTTATCTGGCACTTCAGTCCAATCTCAGCACTTTCCCGATTTCTTCTTCTTCTTGTTCGGTGTGTGATCTAGACAAACGGTGTCCTTGACGGCGCGCTTGCGTTCCTCCTGCAGGCGCAGCACGTTGGACGCCAACTCCTGGAACATCTGAACACGGGGACACAAAAACTTCAAATAGAGGAAGCGCGATGTTTAAAAATTGAATATACAACTTCACTCACATTAGTTGCATATTTTTCATCTAACTGTAGCGAAATTTTTAAATAAAACTTGTTAAGATGCAGAAAAGAAATCAAATGTCAATATTACGGTCAACAAAAATATTAAGAAAAATCATTTTCATATTGACAATCTTGTTACATTATCAGCTCAAATTGATGCTTACCCAATATATGAACCTGCATGTAAAAATGTTAAACAATTTGTTCGGTCAAGTAGCCTTTGAAATAATTGATAAAATGTCTCCCCACTTCTGAGTGAGTTATTTGTCAGTGATCAATCAACTTAAAGAACTGACGCAGCAGTATGGTAAATGCACATCTCAATAAGACCCTAAATTAATTGCCGATGCAAAATTTCTTTTGAATGAATAAATGCAGACTAAAGAATACACGATAACTTCAAAACACACAGTGAGATTGACTTACTAAGTCGACATTGATGTTATCCTTGGCAGACGATTCCATGAAGGTGCAGCCCTTATCAGTGGCTAGCTTCTCACCATCAGAGGTCGCCACCTGCTTCTTCTCCGGCTGATCGTTCTTATTTCCAACTGAACAAAATGGAAAGTCACATATGGTGGGGTGGGACAATAAAAACTTTTGGAGGATAAGAACTAGTAGTGAAATCGAATAGGTGCCAATAGTTTAGTCCGACAGTATTTAGTAGTTTCAACGAGATGTTATACTGAGAAAAAAATATATTAACAATTTCTATGGCCAATTCCTTATAATAAAATATTGCCTGCATTAGTGTTTCTTTGCAACAACGAAAATGTACATAGGAAATAGATATTTTACTATGAGTAATAGTCCATAGAGAAATGGTCACCTTTAAAACAGTGACACCTTCTGATAATAAGTACTAGCCGGTTCTTGACCATATAGAAATGTCTCAATGTATGGGAATTTAACAATTGTTCAATAAAAATTCACCTATTATAGATTTTATTACTCATACATACATTCTGCGGGTGAAACTTATTTTCATAAAGCAACAAATGCTGAATCTCAAGCATTTAAATATAAAATCTCTGGTTGGTTGATGAGTAGAACCAATGCCATAAAAATATCAAATCGGTTGCACAATCTAATGAATAGTTAATATCTACCATGGAACCGTGTCAAACAAATTTTTTTCAGAAAACAATCTTGTGACCGAAATGATTTCACCAGTAATATAGAAACCAGACCTGATGTTTTCTCTTCTATGACCAGCGCGGTATCTGAATTTTAAATTTAATAGGTACTTCTAACTGTTTATCTGGAGATATTTATCAACTTTCCGAAATCTAATACGAAGCTACAAATTAGTTTCATATTATGAATAGTTTAGAAGATGGTGAATCAATCTATTTATTAGAGACAAAAAATAAAAAATGTTTGCTAATTATCGGAATGGCTATCTCTCACTCACCGAGCATCAGGGCGATTGTGGAATCCGCGTAGTTCATGGCCTCATTGACCCAATTCTGGACATTGAGAAAGGAGTTGGCATCGTTGACATCGTAGACTATGATCACCCCATGCGCGCCACGATAATACCTGCAACGAAAACTCTACCGGCTAGATATCACTAATAATCAATAATATCTCTTTATGTCTGGAATAGCTATTACTAATCAAAAGTATCTCTCTGCCTGGACCTCCTAAAAAATAAATGATGATGAAAGTCTGTATAGATATCACAATCAATATCATCCCTTTATGTCTGGATAGATATCACCAATCAATTACATTTCTCGATGTCTGATAGATATCAGCATAAAAATTTGTTCATGAATATAAATGTAATATGAAACATCAGTTATTCAATCGTTGTTATTTCTAGATTTAAAATTGCATGTCACTAAAGCGGCTGGAGTAAATCTTCTGAGAATTAGTAAACACTGCTGTTGGAAATACGAGATCATGACAAAATTCACATAAAGGCTGTGTGTGTGTTTCAATGTCTAAACCTACGTAGATGTGATTGTCCTGAACCGCTCCTGTCCAGCTGTGTCCCATACTTGCAGTTTGATTCGCTGGCCCCGAACTGTGATTGTCTTCACTTTGAAATCCACACCGATCGTGCAGATATAGTTGTGGGAGAACTCATTATCAGCAAATCGACGCAGTAAACAACTTTTGCCAACTCCTAAATAAGTAAACAAAATAGGAAGAAAATTACAATCATGTTCTACTACCGATTGCTCTATTCATCACTTCTGTCTGCATGTTGACTAAATATAAATATTATACCTGGTTTCAATGGTGTCTTTTTATCAGGTCAACTACATAATATCTAACACCTTCCCAAATCTATTATGTATTATGGAGCTAGTGAAAAGTAACTTTGTCTTCCTTTTTAAGTCATTTGAGATTAATTTGCGATTCTCTTAATGTTCTACCAACTTGTAAAACATGCAATAGGTAGCTACTTTTGGATCTCTTTAACCCATAGTATAAAAGTTTCTGTAATTTTTGCCTAGGGCTTTTAATTATTTTTTTTCTTATAAAATGTGTTCTAAAGTAAAATTGAGAATATAATGAGCAAAGTGTTATGAATGATTTCAATGATCTTATACCAATTAATAAAAATTGGGTATTTTGATTTTTTTTCCTTTTGAAAGTTAAAAGAATTTATTTAAATTTCACTAGTCTGCATTTAAAGACCCTGGAATACAGATTACAACATCAACAATTGATTTAAACATTACATGTAATAAATGATTTGGTCTAGTTTCAAATATTCTATGTAAAATCAAAGCTAAATAACAAAAAAAAATATAATAGAGTTTACAACAGGTACCCAAAAAGGAATTTTAAATAATGACACAATAATTAATAATAGATTACATATGAGTTTCTAAATGATTTTTAATGGATTTTTTAAATTCAGTAACTAAAATAGAATTTTTGAAAATCTCACTTTAAATACAATATCTGGGCTTAGGTCCTAAATCAGTTCACCTCAATTTTAGAATTTGACAACAGATATATTTTTGCTTGGCATACTAATAAAGTATGAGATGAGAAGTACATTGCAAATTTGAAGACATTTCAAAATTATAAATAAATCAGATTTATATTTTTCCTATCTAAATATAAAGGCTTTTCAGATATGATTAATTTTTCATAGCTTTTTTGGGTTAAATACTTTTTTGTGAAATTTTTCACAGATTTAAAGCAAATAGTTTAGAATATTTTTTTTGTGCTTCTGTCTTTTCTGAAGGTATTTCTCTAATATCCTCCTCCCTAATGGATAAAAGAATATTGGACAAATAATTATTTTAGTAACATTAAAATTTTAATTAAATGTGGTTCATCACTTTGATACTTCCATAACCAAAGAGCAAACAAAAACTAGCATTTTTAAATTGATATCTTAATCCTTTGTCATCCCTTTCAGATTTATTACAGAATGTTTGAAAATGACTCACAGTTACAAGGATTTGCCACAAACATTTATGCTACCATGCCAGCTGACTACCTCATAAATCTTCCAGTCATTCAGTGAAAGGAGGTAACAATTATTGACTACAAACCCTTTCACTGTTAAATGTGAAAACAGCCCTTTTAGGAACTACCACACTTTGATTGATTTTAATAGACTACTGAACTTCTAAGTAAAAATTGTGTCATTGTATAGATTATTTCAATATTTTAGAGTGAACACAGGTAAAAAAACATAAAATATCACTCCTAGTTCAATTTTAGAAGAATTAATTATAAGAAAATGTTTTAATAATATTTTTTTAAACTATGTATTTTCAACTTTAATAATTCAAAAAATATTTTAATTTATTTATTAAAATATCTATTTATAAATCAGAGCCAAAAAACAATGGATAATGCATGTGATGATTGCTGAAATGGCAGAATGTAGAAAATGGAAGAACATCAATAATGATAATGGATGGGAAAACTACAGAAGACTAAATAATGAACTGAGAATTGGTGGCAAAACATGCCAAAATATTCATGACATGGAAATTAAAGGAAATGGACTTACTGTATCAAGAAATACACAAAAATCAAAATGCCACTAATAAAGCACACATTATTCAAAAAAGGAACAAAAGTTACTCACAAATGAAACTGAAATTAGAAATAGAATAGATTGAAGATCTCTACAAGTCAGAGAACCCAGACCAAGAACTACAATTATAATATGAAGAACAAATAGACAATGATTCCAAAGGTCCACCAATCCTCCACAGAAAGAGCGAAGAATCAATCCAACATATGGAAAAGAATAAAAGTGAAGGAGCAGATAACAAATCATCTGAATTACTGAAGGCACTTAGACCAACTGCATTACAATGATATACTGAAATTTGAAATAACATGTACAACACAGGAACATGGTTAAATGATAATAGCTCCTAATGTTCAGACCATAGAACAATCAGCCTAATATCACATGCATTGAAAATAATGCTAAGCATCCTTATTAAGTGATTGGAGACAAAATCCAACAATTACACAAAAAGATACAATTTAGATTTAGAAGTGGATGAGGAACCAGTGAAGTCATAGAAACAATGTAAACAATCATAGAAAGAAGCATTGAACATAATAACAATATATATGCCTCATTGACTTTAAAAAGGACTATAATATAATAAAATGGAAAATACTCATGGAAACACCCAAAAGAATAGAAATTGACTGGAAAGAATGAAGACTCATCCAAGATGTAAAAATTGAAAATACTGTATCAGATCCAGTGGAGATAGGATAAGGAGTAAATCTATACTGAATGAAATATTTGACAAATGTCAATAAGGGCAGTAAGATACAAGTATGATTTGTGATTGATCAAGGGACAATAGCAGACACTGAACAGCAACTACAACAACTTATAAATAAATTCAACAATTAAGCCAAACAATTCAACATGAGGAACAATGTGGAGAAGACAAAGGTAATGGGAATCTCAAGAATGGGAAACAACCCAGTCAGCACTACTCTGAATGGCTAACAAGTAGAACAAGTTAGGAAATTCAAATATTTAGGAAGATTAATTACACCAGACAGAAGATGTCAAGAAAAAATTGAGCTAGAATAGCAATGGCAAAGACAGCATTTACAAAAAGAAGAACACTTCAAACCAAGAGTCTGAAAGTAGCAACAAAAAAGAAAACAGTAAAGATACTAATCTAAATGGTTCCAAAATGTGGACACTTTATAAAAGCAATAAAAAATCAAAGCATTTGCAATGTGGATATGGAGAAAAATGTAGACAATCTTATAGCAAGACAAAAAAACAAATGAAGAAGTCAATGAAAGAAGGAACTTACTGATCATGAAGCACAAGAAAAATTGGCTAGGTCACATATTAATAAGAAATAACCTACTAAAATGGTGATTGAAGGCAGACTTATAGGAAAAAGAAACCAACCAAGGGAAAATATGGTAGCAGATCTTGTAAAAGTGTCATATTCAGATTTTAAGAAATTGGCACATAAAAAATTACAGTGGAGGAAGTTGAATCCATAGACATGGACCTGCCACAAGGTAAAGAATGAAATAGGTGGATGGTTAAAAACCATGGCTAACCAACATTTTCATTTATTTTAAGAATTTTTTCAGGGAGAGCTAACTATTTTTTGGGTCTTTTTGGTCAATAAGTTAAATTTTATAAATCCTTATAAATGGTTCTTTCTCAGATGCTTATATATCAATTAATGTTTAAAAATATGTATTTATCAATAATATGATAAACTATCATATGTGTAAAACAATTGTAACTACACAAAAATCAAATTTATATGTGGTTTGTAAATTATAAAAACAATAGTGTAGGCTATTGGTAGCCTCTGAATAACATTTTAATTTTTAAAAAACTTAAAAATATTAGCACTAGTTAATGCTAGCTTTAGCTTTTAATTAATTTTTTAAAGCTACTTTTTACCATATCAATTATATGATAGACATGGGAAAGTTTTAATTGTTATAATTGTGAATATTTCTAAATTGATCTAATTCATTTAATAATATTGCTCTACGTTCTAGTGAACTTTTACTGTTACATATGACTTTATGAATTTATTTATGGCATTAATGGGTCAAAATATATAATCCTTAAATTCCATATGTTTTCATTTTATGCATTAACCTCAAAGTTTTAAATTTCACCTAAAAGCTATTGAGTTAGTTATTACACTACCCCAAACTTTTGAAATGAGAATTCTGCTGAGTCAAAGTTGGTTCCATTGTCAGAAACTAGGCATCTGGGTAGGTATTTAAATGTTTGATGCACATCACTTATTGCTGCTGCTGATTTTGTTGTTGTTGTTGTTAGGCGGTACAGGCCTTCCAAATCCTCCATCTCTCGAGACTGGTCTGGGCATTGTTAAGGGTTTCGTGGGTCGGGAGATAGCCTTCTCTGTGGTATTTCATGGCGGGGCATTCGTTGATGACGTGAATGGAGGATTCTTTGTCCATTTGGCATAGTCTACAGGTGTCATCATTTACTTTGCCCACCTTCTTTTGCCATACTTTCAGATCTGGATGATGACCACTGCGTAATCTGCTCATGGTGACTTGTTGCATTCTCGGGATATTTTTCTCATGGGCTCCCTTAAAGTGCTGGCATTGGTCTCCGTAAACCTGGGCTAGACGAGGGTGGTGGATCTGTTTGTTCCTGGTGTGTCTTTTGATGGCGGCTTTAGCTGTGTCGTAGCTCCA
>JAUYWI010080631.1:0-13229 GCA_034780595.1 Parotoplana pacifica
CTTCTTCAGCCACAGTCGCTGTCGATCCTGTGGTAGCCCTTGCTCATTTTTCGTACTACTCAGGCGAGGGCAGCACGTGTCGCCTCCGGGGTACGCCCTAGCTCTATTTCTATTGGCTTGTGAAGACATTTCATATTTCTTTAGCATTTTTTACAGCCGCATGCCCTTGCTGACACCAACCCTCACCTTTTTCCCTGGTTTGAGACCGGCATATGTCAGACACAGCACTGCTCCCCCGTACCTAAGCTATGTGCATAAGCTACCGACCCTGATATGCAGTTCCATGCCCACCCTGTGGCAGAGTTCATAGTTCCATTCAATGATAACATACAATTGTCACATTGGTTATAAATTGTATACTATGTAACATTTTGTACAATTTATCTATGGTAATGCTTGGTTCATTGTATAATAATTGCGATTTGAATATAATTATATGATACTTTCTTTGCCTACCAAATGCTGAATTATCGTTCTTTGTCAGTCAAGCAACCAACAACAGTTTTCTCAGCCTTTTCTCGCTCAACATTTGCTGCTCTTAAGTCATCCATCGCCTGTTGGATTTTTGTTTCTCTGCTTCTGCAGCCTTTGCCTCTGTTTCTCCCTTCAACCAATTGCCTTCCACTGTCTTTCTTTCTTTCTTTGTCCTTCTGAACTAGAGCTAACGTATTCTCTTGCTGCTATCTCGGCTTCTTCCTTCTCTTGTTTTTTTCGTTTTCAAAGGCTTTGTGATATTCTGTTCTGGCTTAAAAACCAAGAGAGAGCAATCTTTCATTCACCTTCACATCAGCAGATGACACACCTCGAAAATGAAGATAACTTCGAGCAAGAAGAACGTTTCGTCGAGTCAAATCTGTAAAAAGAAAACGAAGAAATGAAATTGAGTGTGTTATGAAAAAGCGTCACCAAATCTGCAGGGATTGAAATGAAGGAAATTCTATTTTCCTAAAGATAATGCAATACAACAAGCAAGGGAACTGGTTGTCTGTTGAGGTACAAAGTTTAAGCCATTTAGAAGCGGGTTCATCAACAAGAGTATTGTCTGCAATGGGGTCTTGAAGGTTGAAAAGACAAATCTCAGTTTGCAGCTATTCGAGGCTTTCTTGTGGAATTATGTCGGGAAGCTTTTTGGCTAATGTAAACTGTTGCTGGCATGTTCACAAAACATAAATTCTGAAGGACTTTATTTGTGAATGGTAATAATTTCGCCAAACAAATGTACAACTGCCAAAACTGAAATTGAAAAATAAAAATGTTTAAATGATGATCCTAGCTGAACTCAGAGATACAATACACACCTTCAACTGTAGCACTCGGGTATTTTGTGGTTGTGAAGCCAAAAGTGTTGGGTATTGTTCCCAATAAGCATGTCATCAGGAGCAAGAAGTAAATGGACGTCATTATAGTCGATTTCCCGGACAGAACTATCCCTTATTGGCCACAGAGGAAACAAATTGGACGGCCACAGATTGAAGTAGTGCCACAAGTTCAGAATGAAGTGTGTGACAGAGAACCGCGGAACTTTCAATTTAAATCATTTGAACAAAACCAATATATGAAAAAAAGTCTATTTGTTTGCAGAATAAATAAGTTTAAATAAAAATAAAGATTATTAAAAACTTAACGAAATTTAAAAGTATTCTATAACTTGAAAACTTCACCTCACCTTTTGAAAAAATGTTTTCAAATCGTTCACTCAGTTGTAAGACTTGTACTACAAATCTCACAGAAATTTGCCTTTATCAACTTCTCATCGTCATAATGACACATCTGGGACGAAATGTCTCTATGCTCAGATTCGTGTTTGGTGAAATAGGCTTACAATACCTCACACTGTTCGTCAATTCTACCGAGACATGGTAGCCATCTAAAAATGGCCAAACTTAGCACCTAGTTAATAGATAATAATCAAGGAGGTACTCACAAATAAAACACAGGAAAATGAATATAAGTAAGATTACTCAAAACAAAGAACAACGTAATTAACAACAGGGACTGCTATAGTGTGCTTTAAACCATTGACGTTTTTTAAAGCACTCTATGTGACGTTCATGTAACAACCATTGCACATGAAAAAAAAGAAATAAAAGTCTTATAAAAAACGTTTTACCAGGCTATTCTGGCGAAAACGGGATGAGTGGCAACCCTGCATCTACTTTTGTATCTGTGTCACCTTATCTAGTAAGTTCTGTTACTGTTGAAATTAAAAATAAAAATTATACAAAATGGCCATAATATTATTATTTATAAAAATGTATAGAAAAAACGCAGCAATATACAAATAATAACGCAAAAACGCAGGTTTCGTGAAATAAAATGCATTTACGTTAATAACGCAGACAGTGGCAACACTGCAATTTTATGAACACTACCTGTTATCATATGTCTATTTTCAGCATTCAATTATATGTGTATTATTTATTATATATAAATCTTTATTTAAAAAAAATATTCAACAGGACAGTCTGGTGTAATAATCACTTTGAAATCCTTAAACCAAATTAAACTAAATTAGTGTCTTAAGACTGTAATTCTTAGTACTCCATGGTAAAAACAAAAATTGTATTTTTATTAAATAGATTCCTTTTTTTTAAATATGAATAAAAAACATAGATATTTAATATGTATGTATATACTGAATATTTTCGTCAATTCTTATCAGAGTAATACAAAAATAAAATTATTGGTTTCTAAATTAGTGTCTTAAGACTGTAATTCTTTACTCATCACCCCTCTTAGTACTCCATGTTAAAAACAAAAAATGTATTTTATTAAATAGATTCCTTTTTTTAAATATGAATAAAAAACATAGATATTTAATATTTATATACTGAATATTTTCGTCAATTCTTATCAAAGTAATACAACTGGCCATGAATACAAGATTACAAAGCAACTTTTAGCAAAAAGCATCATGGATGGGCAGTTTGTTGTTGTTTTCGACTTCATGTGTGAACCGTATGTTTGGTTGTATGTTGTTAAAGAAGGTGAGAAGTTCAATCATTGCTTTAGTATCTTTAACGATTGAGTCGCATATTGATGTTTCAATATAACCCATGAAGATATTGGCTAGTCGAGGTCCAAGAGGGCTGCCCATGGTTATCCCATCTATTTGACGATAGTGTTGTTGAAAGAAAATTGAATATTATAAGTACACGTAATTAAACTTTTATGCAGAAGGAATTGGGTTATTGGAAAATTCTATTGAGTGTTAAGATATGTTGTTAATGATGATGTCAATCGTTTCAAGAAGTGGAACGTTGGTAAATAAAGAGCTAATGTCGAGTGATATCATTTTATAGTGTTTGGGATCTAGATTCTGAATTTGAGCGGCGAAATTAAAGGAGTCTTTCACTGAAAATTTACACAGTGACTGTTCTATGGGGAGAAGGATGTGGTCCAATCATTGAGCAAGTTTATAACAGGGGGGAGCCTGACATAGACAGGATAGGACGAAGAGGGCTGCCAGTTTTATAGATTTTCGGAAGACCATGGAAACGAGGAGTATTACTGCCTGTTGAGTGAAGGGATTTAGCTTACTGGGCACTAATAGATTTAGAAGAACTTTATAATGTGTTACGTACTATGTTGCTTTTTGCTATAATTTGCTTTGTAATCTTGTAGTCATGGCCAGTTGTATTACTTTGATAAGAATTGGCGAAAATATTCAGTATATGCATGTACATTAAATATCTTTGTTTTTTATTCATATTTAAAAAATTGTATGGTACAGGTACTGATGAAAGAATGGTCTATACAAATATTTATTTATAATTATGTACCTGCTACAATTTCTCTTTCTACTATTGTATGATTTTGTATGTTTAGGCAGATTATGGCCAAAAATGTCTCGTCAACCAGCATCAAATCAGTTGGAAGATTTCAAAAAAGCCAATCCTGTAAGTGTATTAATAATTAGGAATGTTAATTTTCAAATTTATTATGAGAAGCAATGGTAATATATTATATAGGAGGGCATACATTTTTTGAATTAGTTTATGATGAGATTCTATGGTTTTCTCCTTCAGAAACCTGAATTGCTGAACACTAGCAATGGTTGTCCAATTGGTGATAAGCTCAATAGTATGACAGTTGGGGAGAGGGGACCTATGTTACTCAAGGATTTTACTTTTCTTGATGAGATGGCCCATTTTGGACGTGAGAGAATTCCTGAACGTGTCGTACATGCTAAAGGAGCCGGTAAGAGTTCGATTAAGACTATTGTTTTGATAGCAACACAGTTTCATAAGAATATTATCATAGAAAACATGAATTTGAACTAAAAGCTAATGTTACAAAATTCCTGACTTTGAACAGACATAGAATCATGTATTTCATAAACGTTTCATCAAACAAACTTTCAATTAAAACAATCTAAGGATGTTCATTTTGTGATAGGTATAGGTGGTGGTATAACATTTATGTGGTTATTTTGACCATCTGAATTTTAGTGACAATAGGTGATTTACAAAACGTTTTACATTAAACTGTGAATCAACCAATGGTCATAATTTTGATACAATAGTTTACAACGCGTTTTTAGCTCAAACCTTAAATGTTGTACTCTTTTTGTGCTGCTATTTTGATATCACCTGTTTCATTTTAATTTCAGGTGCTTTTGGATATTTTGAAACCACCCACGATATATCTAAATACACAAAAGCGGCGCTATTCAATGCTATTGGAAAGAAGACGCCAATTGCTATCCGATTTTCAACTGTTGGTGAGCAATAATATACTTAAATGTGTTTAGTAGTATATTTCCTATACTTCAGTTTTTATTAATGAAGTTTTTTGTAGATTCCTAGTGAAAATATACTAATTTCAATATATGCCTACATCGAGTTAAAATTATTGATTGACATACATACCTACATAAGTCTACCTATTATTTAAGTTTTCTAAATGCTGTTTGGCTTTTGTTTAATGGTTTAGCAAGAGAAATGGTCCATTTTATTATTTTAACATTGTGAAATTTTCTAACTTAGAGAAGTTAGAAAAGTGTACACCCAGTTTTGACTAAAAATGGTTTCGACTAACATTAGAACTAATAGAAAGCTAAGTATATTCCTGTCAGATCTCTGTCGTAAAGTCATAATAATCGCGACAAGAAAATTTCATCACTTTAGCGAACCATCAGTTTGGCGAAAACCTTCCGATATTTTTATGGTTGTTCTCTATTGGAAGTTACATTATAAGGTTATCATTTTAGTTATTGATTTTGAGTAGGTATATTATTGTCATGTCATAAAACTATAGTATCTTTTGCTAAAGTGATTAGACGTCAAACTGATGAGTCGCTGAATTGATGGTGGCGCAACTGAAAGTTTGACCATAATTTTACGCACAATTTTTCCTATTGTCCTTTTGCTTTTTTGGTGCATTCTCATCCATCTTATGAACATTTATCTTTCTGCTACCGCCAGGTGGTGAGAGTGGAAGTGCCGACACAGTGCGTGACCCTCGTGGCTTCGCTCTCAAGTTCTACACTGAGGAGGGCAACTGGGACCTGGTGGGCAATAACACGCCCATCTTCTTCATCTGAGATCCCATCTTCTTCCCCAGCTTCATTCACACACAGAAGCGAAACCCGGCCACCCATCTCAAGGACCCAGACATGTTCTGGGACTTTATCACTCTGCGCCCTGAGACGACGCATCAGGTAGGTGCAGTGTTGGATTTATTCTGTGATTGCGATTTGATGACACTCCGAAATTGCAAATGTGCAACTTGTAGTCCGGTCTATAAAGCCGAAGAAATTTTAATATTATTGAATCTTTAATAATGCTTAATACCAAGTGGTATAAATATATTAAAAAATAACTGTTCATTTTTTAAATAACAAATTTATAGCAGTATTAAAAATATACTATTTTATAGGATAATATAAGAGCCACCATGTAATTAAAAAGAAATTGAAAAATAATCATCATTATCAACGTGAGTCGACTTTAAAGCACAAAACAGATATTTATTCGTAGTTAGCTATGGTTTTAGATTTCTATAAATTAAAAACGTGATTCTAATTAACATATTTCATCAATTAAGTCTACCTTCATTGTTATTATGTAATTCATTATTTTTCAATTTTATATGGAAGACTTATAAACAAATTTTTGAATCGAATATTGCTACAAATTTGTTGATTCAAATTGGATTGCTTTATGTAGTTAGTACACAATCGAGAATCTATATCTTTGCATTGTTTATGCCATTTAGTGTATTTCATGGAGTATCTGTATTGCCTGGCACTTGCCTAAGCAGAATTCAAATGTGGAAAATGATTGTTTTGTCATCATGTCGAAATAAGATTTAATATTAATAAAAAAATATATCTACAATAGATACAACAGTGCATGGACGTAAAGATTGTTAACTAGCTTCAAAGTCCGATAGTCTTTAGGCATAATCCAAGATCTTAATGTGTTTTAAAATATCATAAAGCGCGCTCAATCTTCATTTAAAATACGAGGTCTGTGCTTTCATTTAGTTTCCGTATGTTGATATCGATATCTATGTCTGCCAGCCATAGATATTCAGAGTATTTTAATTCAGATAATCATAAATTCAATTTATAATTTAAAATAACTAGAACACTTTTGTTATGATTAGAACTAAAAACCACCAGAACGTAATTTTTCATAGTTACAATTGTGTGACGTAATCAGTCACGAACCATAGAGAATTGTTTTGTTATAAATATTTCCTCAAAAGATGACCCATTTACATACAAATTGCCATGAAGACCGATATGTTAAAAAAACATTGATTGTGTTACTTTTACAATTTTATCTATTGGTTCATTTGCTCTAATACTATACTGATTTCACATGTTTAGTTCATTGTTATTCGTGGTGTGTTATAATAATATGCACACATAAAGTTTATGATCAAAACTGCGAAATTAAGCTACATTAAATAGATAAGACGATTATCAGTTGTTTTATGCACCGAGCATGAAGCTCCATTGTACTAATCTGATATATTGGTGGTGATCTTACGAGACGTTGCCCCCTCCACTTGTAATAATAACTATTGACTTGAAGTGGTAATGTGTGTTTCATTATTGTCTGACTAAGTTTTGTTAAAAGAAAGTAATTGCTAACGTTTACACCATAGAGTACGTATACACTATGGTTTACACACTTAACGAAATTTGATAACTAGTTTTTGTAGTTAAGTGTCTACCTTATGCAGTTCACTAAGTAATTGGTTGTGTTGATCGTCTAACTGCTTGTTAATAGTTAGATATGCGTTTGCACTTTATAGACGCTTGTTATTTGTCACAATGGGTGATTTCAAAGTTTGACTTAAGACTATAACCTCTGTTGGTTTTAGATTTATATAAGTATAAACTTTAATTCAACACAGGTTTTCGTCTGAAGACCAACTTTGAAATCACGTAATGTACATTAGGCACTGAAGAGATTATTATGTCATTTTATCGAGGATTGCCTGTTTTGTTGGATTTCCATTTAAAAAAAACACTTTGTTGGTCAGTTAATTATATTTTTTGTTGTTGATCAGCTAATTATATTTTTTGTGGCGATATAAAACTGTTCTGTGTTTGTTTTAATACTTTATTAGGTACCTTCTGCTAAATTATAAGTTTCGTGATTATTTATTATTATTTGCAAATTGTAGTAAAACACGATCGATTTGTTGGAATGTATTTTAGACCTATTTAATATTATGAAATTATGATGACATGATCCAAAATGTTCATTGAAATTGTCTTTTAAGCTTAGTGATTTATGAAAAAAAGTTGTTAAAATTTGCTCTGGAATCGATGTTTAATTTACTTGTTATCTTAGGTAAAAAAGGGAACGTTGTTCTTTCTTTGAAAGTAGCTGTGTTTTTTAAAATTGGTTATTTCAGATTTACTGTTTACATGTAATGCTATCTTTATCTTTAAATGTTCACATTTTTATTCCATTATTTTAAGTTTTTTGTTAACCATTAAATAGAATTATCGACCCCATTCTGTTAGCAGCAACCTTTTCCAGATTCAATACTAAACTAGTTAAATTTGACGAGAAAATAAATATTTGGCTAACACCGCGAGTATAGTTGAGTTTGGAGTAAACAAGATGAATGTTTGTATGCCTTTATTGATGAATAAACAAGAAGTAATATAAGAATGGTGATTGCTAGCTAAGCTTCTAACAATGTACTTTTTGTTTAAATTATGATAATATTTATTCATCATGAGGTCTTATAGTAAATTTGTTTGTAATATTATTATGTACATATCCATAGTTCTGTGAAATAGACACATCTTTGTAGACAATTAATAGTTACAAAA
This sequence comes from Parotoplana pacifica, assembly GCA_034780595.1. NCBI lineage: Eukaryota > Metazoa > Platyhelminthes > Proseriata > Otoplanidae > Parotoplana > Parotoplana pacifica. The sequence goes on from JAUYWI010080631.1 coordinate 8,306, forward strand.
TCTCTTTAACTTTAAACAGACTTTAATGTGTGTTTTTGAGATAATAGGAATAGATTCTGGGACCATTTATTTTCGACACTTTCATTGTTGCTAAACGAATTCGCATTTTATGAAGGCAATAACTACCCGATTTTAGTCATCTGAAATTGGTTTACCATTGAAACTCAGTTAATTTATTTTAGTCCATAAGCTTCTCCCTATGAGAACGAGGTCTCAACAGTGACTTATTCTAATGGTTAGATATTAACTTCAGTATAATGAAACGGGACGTCTGCCGTTGTCTCAGCGGTGTCTAAGCTCAGAAAGGTAACCCTAAATGTTCTTTCCTATTTTAAATTCCTATACATCAAAAATAATTTTTTTCTCGTTTATCCGATTGTCTTCAAATTTAAGGTACTCTTTCTGTTTGTTGATGTTACATATAATTTTTAAAATAGCGTTGTGCTACGTTCATGGAAAATAGGTTTTCCTTAAAATAATTTTTTAAAGGTGCATTTTATAAGTGTCCTCAAGGGAACCGGTCTTAGCCCAAGGATCGTGAAAAGGTTGTCATCAGCGATTAATATATGCTGCCTCCAATGGTGATCGCAGAGTACTAAAAAATAGTATTTGCGAAATAGCATATAATTTGCGGAATCCTTTTAAGGGCTCTTAGATAACATCTCTCGATGTTGCAACATGACTCACAGCTGATCCGTAGCCCGCCAGACAACAACAAATACATACGTATATTACTTGCAAGTAGTACTGTATTTTAATAAAAATAATATGAAATATTTTTATGAAACCCTATTTCCCGGTAACGTAAGATAACGTCAATTTTTAAATTACTTGTAACATGAACATAAGTTAGTTACCTAAATTTGAAGCCAATTTGATAAACGAGAAAAATTCGATTTTTGAGGGATAAGAATTTAACCTAGGAAAGATTATTTAAGGTCTACTTGTGGGCTGAGGCACTGTTGAGACAACGGCAGATGTCCATTTTCATTATACTGAATTTAATATCTAACCATTAGGTCACTGTTAGGACCTCATAAGTTCTAGTTTTCTAAAGGACTCATTACTTTTGATTTTTATTAATTCTAAAGCAACCACTACATTGAATAAAATATTTAACCGTTTTCATGTGAGTTAGACTTTTAGAAACTTTTGAATAATTTTTTGGTTTACAAATTAGTGTTGTAAATAATGATGCACAAATTGTACATTACCATAAACTCGGTTTTATATCACGTAGTTATGTCAAAATTCTTAAAAGGTTATTTTTTGCAATAGGCATCCTAACAGCTAAATAATTATATAAATCACTCTAAATAGAACTGTTGTTTGAAATAAGTTAACAAAATGTGAAGATTTGTAAAGCCATATCAAAATTGTGAATCCGATTTTAATATTTACTGATTGTTTCAGGTGTCCTTCCTGTTCTCTGACCGAGGCATTCCCGACGGCTTTCGCCACATGAACGGCTATGGATCGCACACCTTCAAAATGGTCAACGACAAGAACGAAGCCATCTGGTGCAAATTCCATTTCAAGGTAGGGTCGGGATTTTGTTCAATTTATTTTGTAGATATTTCTTGTTTATTTGTTTGTCTAATGAGGTGATACATATTGATAATGACAGAGTTAACAAAAACAAGTTTGTCCTAAATCAACCACTTAGGTTTATTATTTATCTAGATATCATTAGTTAGTTTATTTGTTTGTTACTGGCATGCGGGAGGCTAATATCTGAGATTACTATAAACAAAAATGGCGAATAATTTGGTTTTATATCTTTATGATTTTTTGAATTTTTACCTAAGTATCATGAAATACTGTTTTATCTATAATATTTACTCACTCTAACATATTTTTCTGTTTTGCTTCCCTTCTCAGACCAACCAGGGCATCAAGAACTTGCCGACAGACGTGGCTGATAAACTCTCTGGCTCTGATCCGGATTACTCAATCCGTGATCTCTATAACGCAATTGCTAAGGGCGACAATCCCAGCTGGAATGTGTTCATACAAGTAAGCACCTAGGAAGATTTTGCTATAAAGCGAACGGCTCTGCTGTGTTATGAACAACTGTAGATTCTCTTAATAGCGTCCGGCCAACTTTTTAGTCTATATCAGTTGAAGTGTTACCTATAAGAATTCAATCATATTGCATTCCAAATACGTACATTACGCGCATTTAGTTATGTATTATCTAGGCCTATAACAATAGGGTCCTTAACTCTACGAACTAGCTAGTCTTTCCCATAGTATTATTGGACTTCTAAAAATGGGCTAACATTTCGACAATCATAGCTCGTACAATTTACAACTTAGAATGACCAAATTTGGTCAATAGATTGTCTTTTACGATGTTAACAACGTGTGCAAATTTCATAGAAATCGGTTCACTGGCTATCGAACTATGATTACCTAAAGTTAGCCATTTTTCTAAAATTGTCTCTTCTTTATTTCTTCAGCATCGATAATGGTACCTAAACGTCAAATTATTTCAATGAAATTTGGAGGAGTTATAAAAATTCGTTTTTGTTTTCTAATTACCTATACCCTATCCAGCGCCTAGAAACGAGTAATATGTGTTAGTAGTATAAAACAAAAATTCACCGATTAAACTAAAAAATGCATACTGATGCAAAATTAAATTTGATGCTGTTTGCAATAAAAATTACATTAAGACGGTGTATGATTCATGAGATACACCAGTTAAAGTTAGGAAACAGAGTAAATAAATTAAGCTTTTATTAATTTATGCAGGTATGTGATTTCTCCGACTCTTTGAGGTCCTCAGAATGCCATTTTGATTTTTTAAATTTATTTGTAGACCTATTGTTGTTATTTTGTTATTTTACTGTTAATCTCCGACTTTTTAATGATGCCTCCGTTTAGGGTGCAAGCTATTTTTTGTTGAAAAAGGTGTGCATCGATTTCTATTAATCAAAATAAATAGTTTCTGCATTAAATATTGTCTATTTAGTTAAGATATATGAATGAAACAAAAAGGCCTAAAAAATTGTTAGCTCTGCCAAAAATACAAGAAATAAATTAAATTAAATATAGTTAGCTTAGATTTTTAGTTTGGTATGACACTAACTAGATATTAGATACAGTAGGCAATTATGTTAGGTATTTCTTAGATTTAGTCTAGAGCTAACAAAGTCGAAAATACAACAACGATTGTTGGATTATTGTTAATATGTTTAGGTGCTACCTCTATCACCGTAATGTTGAACTACGATTGATATGCCTTTAATTTTACCTCTTAAAAATTAATTTAATCAATGTACCGAAACACTTGGTTGCCTACTGTAATATCTAGTTAGAGGCATACCAAACTAAAAATCTAAACTAACTGTTTTTAACTTCATATATTTTTTTAATTAATTTTGGAAGAGCTAACCATCTTTTAGCCTTTCTGACTAATTTTAATGTAACAAACTGTTTGATGCCGTTGTTTTATGAATTTAGTTTTTGTAATGTAACAATTTGTTAGTCACTATACTTACATAAATAATAAAGCATTACAAGCTTTCCATAGTACAATTGTGTTGACATTTGGTGCTGTACGATATTGAACAGCTTATTGAACCTGGTGTCTTTACACTATAAAAAAACAATTATTTTATTAAATTACGTATATTTTAAAGGATTATGCAGATAGTTATTATCTATAGATATCTTGAGAAAACCATGTTGTTATTGTAGACAATAGCAACATGGTTTTCTACAGATAACAATTATCTGCATATTCCTTTAAAATATACGTCATTTAGAAAAAACAATCTAACCATGTTCTTTGCTTGTTTTAGGTGATGACACTGGAGGAAGCCAATAAGTGGCAATTTAATCCCTTCGATCTGACCAAAGTTTGGCCTCAAGCTGACTATCCACTTATCCCAGTGGGACGACTGGTTCTCGACAGGTGAGGAGCATCTAAGTTTTTTTTGCTGTTTCATTATACCAATGCAATCGGTGAGGTTTTGTGTTATACTACTAACACATGGTGCTCATTTCTAGGCAGTTGTTCGTTCCTATCAGCAAACGGATTTTTATGGTCCTTTGGACACTTAGTTTCAAATTTTATCCAAACCGGTTTAATTTTAGAAACCATTTTATAAAAATGGCTAAATTTAAGCATTCGTAGTTCAAAAACCACAACCGATTTCTATTAAATTTGCACAAGTTGTTAATATCGCAAAGCACAATCAACTGACCAATTTTTGGTTATTCTAGTATTTATATTGTATGAACTATAGATGTCCAAAGTTTAGTCCTATAATATTCTAGCAAGGTTAGCCTGCTCATAGAGTCATTGGGCTAGATGTAAACACCTGAATATAAATTGTCTTTTAAAATTTAATTAATTTTCTCTAAAACATGTGTATGTATTTAACTTTCATATAAAATGCAACATGTAGTTGATTTCCACTATAACTTTCCACATATTAGAGACAAAGGATTTATTGATCACTCTATTTGTTCATATCAAATAATTATTTGAAATCAACGAACTAGGGTAAGTTCTGTTTGTTGTGTTTCTGCTGAATCGTGTGCCGTTCTTCTGGGTGTACCTAATATTGTGTGGTTCTACAATATTAGACAGATTAGGTTTACGGCATGCAACAAATGAAAAAATAATGTTTATACATAAACCTTAAATGTTTACTGATTTTTTTAATTCGATTTTAAAATAGAAAATTTATATGGGTCTTCTGCATTATTTTTTTACATTGGCTGCGCGAGACTCACAAGGCTATGAAGTATGTAGTTCCACAGTGACTTTAACAGGGTGTCCGCGACCGAGAAAAACCGGGATTTAGTTAATAAAACCGGGAATCATAAAAAAACGGGAAAATCGTGAAAAAACGGGAAAACGATATCTTGTATTAATAAGCTTTTTATTAAAGACGATGTCTTGAAGTCA
>JAUYWI010080642.1:0-24387 GCA_034780595.1 Parotoplana pacifica
GCGAGTAATATAGATAAGTAGTATATTTTTATCAAAGTATACCTGTTTCTTTATTATTACTCTTAAACACATTATATTTAGTTTTGCAGTACAGTAAACTTTTCAATAAAAAGGGAGTTCGCTCATATGATGCTTCGTTTTTAATTATGTCCTCCCGAATAAAGAAACACTAGCATTCTAGTGCCCAGGTTTGAACTAGGTAAGTCTGTTTGACATTTTGCACATCTTACTAACATGTAAAGATCAAAATTTTATATTTTTAAATTAAAGAAATTGGAAAACCTGCTTTGGATCAAAAGGAATGAGTCTTAATATTGAATTGCAAACTTTGTTGAGCATTGTTGATATTCTGATTTTTGTAGTCCTATGGCGTCATCAAAAGACGGGTTTATTATTTCTAAAATAGTTTTTACGAAATGTGACATCTGAAGTTTATCGAAGTTGTCCTTAAAAGACAGTTTAAAAATACAATTCTTTTCAATAGCTAATTTTGGTAATTTAATTTTAATCATTTTCATTTGAAAACAACATGAAATAAATTAAATATAATTAACAAACATCAGTATTAACAGGAACATCGATTTGCTAATATTTATGTTTATGAATTTTACTTACTTTTTGAATTTACTTCATGTTTTTTGGGGGTTTCAATTAAATATTTACTTGCCAGTGTTCTCCAGACTTTGTTTTCTTTGTCAATTCAACCTTGTTTTATAGACATATCTATAACATTTGGCTTTATAAATATAAGTTATAAAGATCAATGTTGGTGGGCAAGCTTGTCGTCCAGCGGTTAGAATGCTTGCATGAGCAGCCGGTAGCCGAGTGTGTAGCACGCTGGACTACGGATCGGGAAGTACCCTGTCGTGACACACTAAGTTACTTGGTGGACAGGGTTCCGAAAGTGCTCAGGGATCAGACAACCCGCCTGATAAGTGGTCAAGGTATCCCATGGGAGTCTTGAATAGGTTTTCTCGATCCAGCGATTGATATTGCTGCCTCCCATTGTGATTGCGTGGTACTGATACTACTGAAAGTAGTATGTTAATCAGAAGGTCCCGAGTTTGATTTTTACTCTGTAATGACCCTGGATAATTGTTTCTGCTAATATTGAAGTTTATTGAATTCATACATTTTCATTGCGATCAATAAAAATAGAGTTTTCTTCTTTATTTAGGAGATTCTAAAAATTGCCTACTATGATAGTGATATTTTTTTAAATATAATAATTCAATTAATATATGAATAATTAATAGTTATGACAATTATTGGATTTCTATAAAAAAATTTATGGAACAGAAATTATTTAGAATACTAGTGTATAGATAGGCCTTACTTTCCTTAAACATTGCTAAGGTTTTCCCATCATACTGAACAGATTCTCGTGTAAAAAAACAGTTGTTTTCTGTCAGTCAAATTGCAAACGTAATCAGTACTTAGAACTTACAACCTTCCTACAAAAATTATAAAGTGGATATTTTCTTACTAGTAGGTATTGTATGTCTATTCTGTTCCTAGTAACCTCTTCTGTCATACAATGTCTACATGTAGATTATTTTGTTATGTAAAACGCATAGCTACCCAAACTCTTTTACTGAAAGATTCTATTATATTTTGAAACACATCGTTTCCCTTGGTATAAAATTTCATCGTGCTGCGATCACAACCGACCTATATATTATTTTGATACTGGAATGTCTTGTGGTGTGGCTTTTCAATGGCATAAATTGGGGTATTATCATATATCGATATGAATTATTTCTTTTTTAAATCATCGTTACTTTTTAAGTGTCATGTTGGATACTCCGTCATTCATTACCTTGAAGATCTATTGCCTTGACTATTTTACCACTCCTCCCCCTCCGCCTCAAATTTGTATAGTAGCTGCTGCGTGTATGTAGTTTTATGATTTTGACCTGGCATAAATAACATTATGACACTTTTACAATACCGTAAATCATCTCACTTGAAAACATGAAGATTTACAACTCGCTAATCTTTATTTAGCAGAAATAAAGCTATCATTTTTATACAAGCTCAATCGAGAAACTTGTAGGCTAGTGAATTTAATGTTGCATGCCTAGTTGAATAACCTAAACCTACTCTAGAAATGTTAAAATGTAGCCTAGTTTACACTATATTTTTTATATTCCATACCAGAAGCGGTCATAAATTTACCAATTTGCTAATTCATCTAATTTACCGTTCTTATTATTGTTTATTTTTATAGGAGTCAGATGTTTTGATCAGTTGTTTGTACACAGCTATTTTAATTCATTTTTTATTATTTTTAATTAATTGGCGCCACAAATTGATAACTTGGTTTACTAATGATGATATAGTTATAGTTATTTTTAAAATTACTACTGTTCATTTTTAGTTTTCTTTCATTTTGAAATGTCTGATTGTTTTCGAAGTAAAAACGTGGTAAAATTTTGTCATTCTAAAGTACATTTTAGACATTTTTAATCGTAGCGGTAAACCTTTCTTTTTGTCGATGTTAAGCCAAATTTGAGTCAGAATGGATTTTGCATTCTCAATTTATTTATGATTTTCTAAAAAAGATATAATACTAATTTCCAGGTCGAAGATCTATTGTTTAATAATATCTAATTAATAACCGAAATAAGGTTACAATTTATTTATTTATGAAGTCCTGAAAGTAAATTGGCTAAGGGTAACTAGATTTATGAAACTTTCTGATTCTCTAAATTGGATATTTTTTAACCTTTCACTAACAGCCATATTATATAGTTCAACTATTCATAGTTTAATTTTATCGATTTTTAAGTAAATATAGTTGAAAACATAAAGTAGGTCATTTATACACTAATTTTAGCAATAAATTAAACTCTATTAAATGCAAGATTGATAGCTAGACGTGTGTATAGGAGAATAAAGTAACACATTTTGTGTACTTTTTTTATTCTTCGTATTTGGCAGGGAAGTGTTGTTCTAATTCTGTTATTAGTTGATAAATAGATCTATTTGCTTGTCATAGAGTTTTAAACATGATCTAGTAGGATAGGACTATAATTTATCTCAATAATAACTTGTATATAGAGAGTGGAAATATTTGTGTCATTTAGATTTCATACAGAAAACTAAAAATCTTTTATCGATACTTTCTTCAGCTCTTAACGTTCAAGGCCAATTATTCAGTGTCATATACCTATTGATTTATTGGTTAATGGGGGGGGGGTTGTTTGATAAGTTGTATTTTATATAAATTGTACTCATTATTGTTATTATCCATTTTGGCATTGTATTTAAACTAAATTTCTTTTTGATAAAGAAAGAATAATAGATGATTTCATAGTCTCACTAAAATGAGTCTTCTTTTATAATTTAACTAAAAAAACTATGTTTGCCTAACATCTTTAAGTTTTCATATAAAATTAAAATTTTAGGTTTATTTTCTGAAAGTACTTTCTATATTATGAAGTCATTATACTATACTGTGTCTTCTTCAACTATTTCGGGTTTTGTTTTGAACTTTTCGATTTGGCTCTTTGTCAACAGTACTTATGCTGTGACATGACTTGAAGTAGAGATATGATTTACACAGGCATTCCTTTATTGACTAACCATGTCATTGTGCAGGAGACTTGCCTGTAGATTCATATTTGCACTCGATTTGATAAACAGTCTGAAATGCTTTCAAATGCGCTTTATTGAGTTTTATTATTATTTAAAACAATACTCTGGCTAGTAGATGCACGAATTTGAATTCGATGTGCTGCTTTCTTCACCGCGCGTGGTAGTTGCTGCTCACGCAGATTTGGGAGAAACCACCACAGAGAACTGGGCGACACGGCCATAGTTATATCAAGTAACCGGCAACCTGGTTCTGTAGGCTCATTCTGTTTACGTTAGTAATCGCCACCGTCTGCCTGTGTGCCTTTGGTGTGTAAATATACTACCAACACCATCAAGGCTCAATTCATCTAACCGACTTTTCAGCATACATTTTTTGTAAAAAAAAGTTTTACTACAGCATGTAGTACCTGTTGCTCCCATGATGTCACTGGAGTCCCAATGTATCAATTTTCAGAAGCTAGAAACTCTTATGATGTAAAATAGAAATGATTGCACTCTATGTATTTATGGCATATTTTAATATAAACTGTTTATAGTTCTATGATTGCTTGTCATATTACTAACTAATAAACATGACATATTTTGGCGGCTTCGTTTTCCTCACTTCAAAGTCAAACCCAGGCATGTTCTTAAATAAACTTTAGAAGAGTGTTACACATGAAGTTATCGAAAATAATTGTTTAAATAGTGAACTATACATATTAGCGTTGTAGAAAGTTTTCTAATTTATTGCTGATCTTTCCTGTTTATGATATTTTGCTTGCCTGGATGTCACAGAGAATTCTAAATTTTCAGTTTCATAGTCTACTACTGTCAATTTTTACTATACTTGTAGATTTTTAATAAGGATTACAGCACATAATTTTGTGATAAAATCAAACTTTTTAAATTTAGAAAAGAGCATACTTGCCTGACCTAAGTATTCTGTTCTACTATTCTCTCTATTTTGATCTTTATTCGACTTAGTTACAGATAATCTGCGTCTGGAAAATGAAACTAAAATTAAATTTACATAACCACATGAAGATATCCATAATAGGATTATTTATGGATTTTACTAAGAAGGAAAGTATATTTTTTAATGTCAATATTAAGACCAACATCCATCAGAATTTTCATTTTCTTTTCTCATATATTTAGGCACCATCTCACTTACATGATATGAATCGGTTGGGTATAACCTCAAGAAATTTGTTCGACAAACAAGGCGTTGTGTGAAGTTTGAATATGACCGAAAATAAGATAAATAAATGTGGAGGTTGCTTATTGCGTACATCTGCGTTGACTAAACAACTGAAACTTTTACTTAACATGAACTAAAGGTTATATATTATTACCTACAGCTTGGTGGATAAATGTGTTTAAACTGTTTACTTCAATAACAGTGATATTTTATCCAAACTATGTGAAATAATTTTTTTTAATGTTCATGTTTATCTAAGCGATGCTAAAATACGACATGTTTTTTAATTAATTAACACTATAATGGTTGATTAAATTCTCGTGATCGATAGTATTTGCCCCTATACATAGTTTAAAATAATTTTGATTTTGTGATCTAATAAGGAAAACAAATAGCCGCATTCTGGAGCTGTTTAGTGTTGTTAAATCTTTTTTAAAGTATTATTATAAAAGCCAAATTTTAACCAAGTATAGATTGTATGAGAACAATTTAATTTACCTTGGTGTCTATAACCATGCACAACGATCAGTGATATAGTTTTACATAATTCAGTGGGTATTGTCAATTGTCTCAACTGCCAACTGACTAGAATTTCATCTGTCAAAATTGCACAATAAACCTATCAAGATGACATCATTTTATCGAAGATCTATCACTAGATTAGGTTTATTGCTATACTGAACTCTATATTTTGTTAAATAGCTATGTTATGTTATGTGATAAAACTATTACTAGTTGTAGTTGCCATAGGTTAACCAACCAGCAGAATAAAAAAATAGTTTTTTGAAAGCATTATCTGAATGAATTTGGCAATTTTTCGACTGGATTTGTAAAGCTTCTATTATAATGTCATTGATAATGCAGTGGACCAGTTAACAAGTCGACCATGTCGCCGGTTTAATAAGTAACTAATTATGCAGACGTTACGTAAAATGAACTTTTAGACTGCTGTATTAGTTAAAAAATAATATCTTTAATATTTACTATACATAGTTTCATTCTGAGGGTCGTATTAGCGCAAATTGCATATTAAATATTAAATTAAATGTAACTAAACCCAAAATATACACGTCAACGTTTCTTATAGTATTTTTGATCTATACGCACACACTGCGTATTATCGTGATCGATAGAAAAATAAAGGAATAATTTGACAGGTAGCGTAAATTGATGACATTCCTGTATGTCAAATCAATAGAAACTGTGTCATTTGTCAAATGCTTATGTATGTATTGAATTAACTAACAAATCCTTAGAATCGATAGTTTCGTAACAGAAATTATTTATTAGAGAGGTACCTACTCTTTACTAAGTATGTGTAGATCCTTCACAACCTACAGTGAATTATAAAAAATGTTCCATAATTGGGTTTTTCGTCAAGGTGTGGTAATGTTGCATATTTCCGTATCAAATATGATTCAAATATTTCCAAATTTAAATATAAATTGTGAAATTATTAAAATGTTTAGCATCAATAAACTGATACCAGATTATAGTCTGTTATGATAAAAAAATATCAATTTCAGAGAAATGAGAAATAAATGATACGGAATATTCGAACCATATTATCCGCATATGTTTTTTTTTAAATAGTCTATGACTGTTATTAGATTACAATCGTGTTAAGTCGCTTTTTTAAGTTTTCGGAATTAAGTACGTCAACTATATTGAACACTTCTTATATGTTCTGTTACTCAATCTCAGACTAATTTGATCATCATAATGGGTTGTTTTTGGTCAGTTTTTACTGACAAGAGCGTCTGAAAATAAATCAATAAATTATTGAAACCGAATTATGCACTTTGTCTGAAATTAGTAACTGTAACATTTAGAAATTTAACGTCAGTATTACACAATTTCTTTTTATACTAACTGCTATAACCTAAGAGTGTTCAGTGACTTCTAACTCCATTATGACATTGGATATGCTATCTAATGGCAGGTGTCAAAATGCAGATAAGTTGATAAAATCCTCAGATGCGGTTGAAAACATGTTGGCTTGTTATCTCAATTTGCAATATTTCTGCTTCTTAGTACAGTCATGTTATTTTTTCAGCAGTTGAAGAATAAACCTACTTTACAAATATTCGTCAAATTGACAAGCGTCTATCAATAATTAGGCATATCATTTACCCCAATATGCCACTTAAATGGGTAGGTACTTTACATGAACGTTATTTCTTCAGGAGGGTTGGCATAGCAATAATATACACACTGGTTCTTATCCAACATGTACAGAGGTAAACCAAGTCAAAGAATAGCGATTTCGGCTATTTCGTATTTTCCGTTAAAAGTTAAATGTGCACAGCTTGTATGTCAGACATAACCACTGACTAGGAATGATCGCAGCATGTTATTTTTGTAGCTGTCTTTTGGCTTGAGTACTTATTCCAAGTAGTTCTTTGGTTTCATAAAGTCAGCTATCATGGCCGCCAGATTTTCACTAGGCTTCAATTTTGTTTGGACGCACTGCATGGATTTTATTCTGTCAGCATTTTCTCCCGCCAGACTATTTAGATTTGTCTCTGTCGTCGATCATTTGGGGTATGGACAAAATCTGAAAGCGTAGTATGTAAAATATCAAGTGTAATGTGATTAGGTTCATTTTGTTGAAAGATTTATTCTTTTGGTTTTATAAAAATGTCGTAAAATTAATAAAGTATAATATATTCAAGATATTCGTTTGTATTTAGATATGTTTAAGATAAATTTTGATTTAGACTTAAACCTAATGAGTTCTAGTTTTTATAGGTTTTCAAACCTTGTATAGTGTAGGTAAAATATAATATTTCAGCTTCTTTTGCTTCAAAAATAGAATATTTAGAGACAAGCATCTACCTAAACTCCAGTCGAGTTGTGTTTAATACTCATCCCTAGAAAATGAACATAATCGAGATTATTTCCCAAATACATAGGAGATAAAACCCGAGATAAATTACAGGATATAGAGTAACACTGTATGGAAGGATTACAAATTCTTAATGGTCATCCATTTAGGCATAAACCACGCAGTAGATAATAAATGAACCGAGAACCCAGCCCACCAGTTTCTGCTACTGATTCAACTATCTTCAGCAAAATGGGCGGTTCAGCCATGATTTCATCTCTACTTTGGAAAGCAAAGGCGGCGGCACGTTATCAGCCGAGGACAGATCTTCTACTAGTCAAAATGAGACCAAATTGTTTTACGTTGCGCTCAATATATCATTATTTCATTTCATCTTAAAATTGCCCCGATTGCAAATCGGCTTTTGTTCTAGTTCTCTGTGTCTAGGCAACTTTCACCAAGGCAAATGATATATTTCTTTCTTTAGATTTGACGTAGATGTTATATTCCAAATTTTATGGAAAGGTACTGCATTGGTAGTTTACTTTTAAAGGTCCGTGGATGCTATTATTAATTTACTGGATCAAGAAGCACTTCTTTGTTTAAAGTTATAGAAATAATATAATGAACGACATCTCAGTATTATAGTCAATTATAATAAAAAACTCATTTTAAAATGTTTTATAAAAGTCAGGCATGTGATTTCTCCGACTTTTTGAGGTCTTCAGACTGCCATTTTAATTTATTTTTAGGCCTATTTTTGTTCTATTTTGATATTTTACTGTTAATCTACGACTTATTAATGATGCCCCATCACAATCCTGAAAAAGATTACTTTAATTAGTTTTCACCAATTGTGATGTAGATGCTAGTAAAAGTTAAAATATTAGCTTTGAACAACATTTATTGAAATCGGCTTTAATTTTAAGTGTTTCATTGCTTGCAGTGTTTCTATAAACATGAGTATTATATATTAACATTGCCATGATGATACTAATTAGTGTCAGCATTATTATGTGTATTATTGTCTTTTTTATTTTATCAGAAAATATTCCACGACGTTCTCTTAAATACGAGTGTTGTTATCGTGTACTTCTGAACGAAACGGTCAACCTAACCTGTCCATACGAGAACGGTATGTATGAATGGACTTCGGATAACTTCCCTGTTACTAGTACACTGCACATTGACAAAGCGAAACGCAACCTTATATTCACTGCGGATTCGCTGCAGTATTCTGGGAAGTACACATGTAAAGGAATTGGGGGCTTTGGACATCATGGAACCGATCTATTTCTTCAAGTTATTGGTAAGAAATTAATGCCCATTATTGATATTTGATAAAAGATTTTAGCTGTTTTTAAATCTCATCTTTTCATAGCCAATATCCCTACAGATGTCTGGACTGGGGTCCTTGGGTTATGAGGGGGGTTGGGGACCATGCTGATTTGCATAGAGGTTTTTCTAACAAAAGGCTAGGCCCACCGCTTAAAACTGTTGTGACGTTAGAATGGGCATCCGGTCAGTACAATATGGCAGTAAAGATAAATGGGCAGCAACCAGCCCATAGGTTGCCGTGGGCGGCACCAGCCTACGAGAAGCAGAAAGGTGCAAACCTTACGGGGGCTATGGAAAGACCCTGTCTCTTCAATGAAGGCTATTCGCAGGATGAACCTAACAACCTGAGGTTTGGTAGTTGAAATGTGGAATCATGGAGATGGTAGCAGAGCTGACGAGGAGGAGGATAGATGTGTGCAATGTGCAAGAGGTGAGATGGAAGGGAAATGGTACCAGATTCATTAGAGGCAAGGAAATGTTGATACAAATTGACAGTGCAGCTGGAGTTGGCATCTTCGTGAAAGAAGAGATATGTGATACAGTGTTGGAAGTGAGAAGGATAGATGAAAGATTGGTTGTGGTCTTGATGTTATATGAAAAGCAGTTAGTAAGGATAGTATCTGTATATGCTCCACAAATAGGACTTAATGAAGCTGTGAAAGATCAATTCTATGACAATTTAAGATCAGAATCAGAACTTGTCAGGGACTCTGAATTTTTCATCATTGCTGGCATTTTCAACAGTCATGTAGGTATACAATCAGATGGGTTTGAAGGTATCCATGGAGGTTTTGGTAGGGCTGTCAGGAATAGTGGAGGGTGAAGATTGCTTGAATTCTGTATGGAGAATGCTGGCTGTAACTAATATATGGTTCAAAAAGAGCAAAAAGCGACTTTTAGGTCTAGAAGCTCTGAAACAGAGATTGATTTCATTCTGGTGCGACAGACTCATCGTTGGAAAAACGTAACATCAAAGGTCTACCAGGAGAACTACAGCATAGTCTATTAGTGGCTCATGTAGATAAGCTAGATGCAGCGAAGTTGAAGAAGAAGAGAGTGCAAGTGAAACAGATTAAAATTTGGAAGTTGGGGAATAAAACAATACAGAGGAAATTTTAAGAAAACCTGAACATCTTGTATGAACAGATTAACAAAATCTGACGTCTGGATTAAGTATAGAAATTGTGCTAAGCAATCAACAGAGGAGTTGTATGGGAAGTTAAGGCAAGTCACCCCATGGTGGAATAAAGAAATGCAATGTGTTGTAAGTAATAAAAGGTTGAGTTTCTGCGATGGAAAAATGATTCACCAGAAGAGAGCAAAAGTATCTACAAGAAGGACAAATGAACGCTAGAAGAGAAAATCCAACAACTAGATTCGGACTAAAACGTTCGAAGGATGAAAAGAGAAAATTGTGATGTGAGTGGTTGGAGATGTATGAAAGATAAAGAATGGGAGGATTGTTTTTGAGGAGGAAGAAAAGAAAGATATCTCGAAGGCGCATATGGTGTGATCATGTCCCAAGAAAGGAAGAGAATAGTGGTGTAACAACATGGAATCTTGAAGTGGACGGGATGATGGAAAGAGGGCGCCCTAAGTTGTCCCGGAAAAGTATGGCAGAGAGAGAATGTCGAAAGGTTGGATTGAAGCTTGAAGATGATGAAGATAAAAATCGCTGGGGCCAATTGGAAAGAAACAGGGTTGGCGACTCCCTGGCAGAGGAAAATAAACCGACCTCTTAAAAATAATGATGATGAATGTCTGGACTGATCGATGATCTTTGTGTGAATATTTACATAATATCCTCTTCCTCACCCATTTTCATTTTATTGGTTAGATATTTACTGTGTTAGGCAAAAATCTAAATTTAAATAATACATTACATTTTTGCAGTTTAACAATATCAATGTTGGGTTTTGTAATTTAAGTGTGATAATAATATTCTGCTTTACACAAATCAATAGTTGTTTCACATTTCTTTGGATAAGGATAATAAAACTATTGTTTTCCACAGTAGTTGACTTTTTCATTTATGTAGTAATTATTACTATTAACAATCTATTGACTATATAATACATATAATGTCAGTGCTTAATTCCCTCCCAAGCAATCAATTTTTCGGCGTAAACCAAACTGTAAAGCTTATCTTTAATATTATCATACATATTTTGACAATTATATAGAAAACCACGAAAAAAAATAATATTTCGAATTTTGTAATTGGCAACCAATAATGACTCAACACATTGAATAGTCAAAAATATCTAATCTACATAATATAGTTCACAATAGATATAACAAATTTAAACTTGGTTTGACTTTTGCGATTCCAAATAAGGAAGAGTCATACACTTCACGTAAATGTCATTGATTAACTATCCCAATACCTTGCGACACCGCTGATTCTAATTTAATATTATGTTCAAATTCTTAAGTAGAGACTAAAGTTTAAAAGAGTTTTGTCACATTTTCCAAATGTATGGTGAGCTGCAGTTGTTAGAAATGTGTATGGATTATTCATCCCACACAACATTCTTAGGAGTTGTATCTGAGGTACCTAATGATTTTAGAAGTCTGACCTACTGTTGAACTGTTACCATATTAACAGGAGACAAAATACTTTTCAAGAAAATTTACCCCGTTTTAATTTTTTTAAAGCAACATTTTTATTGTTACTTTTTTATAATTTTATTTTATTTGAATATTTCAGTTATGTGCAGCTAGTGTCTTTTTGAATGCTATTTCTTCTTTTCTTAGATATGCTAAATTAATAAACTAGCAGTTTATGAAAAGTGTTTTTTTATGAAATGAGCATTTTATTTAGAAATTATCTTATTCGATTTATGTACTTGCCATTTATGCTGCAAGGTTCAGAGTAAACTAAATATTTTTGCTAAATTAGATAAAGAATGTAAGAGGTTTTTACAATACAATTACTTAAAAATATGTTAGAGAAAGAAACATAATTTCACAAATGGTCCAAACATCATTGACTTTTTAAAAGATTTGTTTAGAAATTGTGTTATAGGTATGCCTGTTAATGTCAAATATATTCTATAAACAAGAATAAAAGATCACAAGAAGATTCCAACTAAATTTAGCAGAATGAAATGTGTTCCTATTTTGAAATTAAATATACAAAATTGTGTTATTAAATCCAATACCTATAGCTAGCTAGTGTACATACATTTTGAAATATGGGATATCTAGGAGGGTGAATAGCTAGAAGTAAGTTGCAACAGTTTTGTACTTCCTAACTATTTATTTTAATGAAACAAACGCTTTTGTTTTATGGATAAGCTTTAGAACTAGCTAACTGATTGCAAGCCGGGATTATGTCTAGTTTATATTATTAGTTACTCTATATGCTAAGTTAATGAAATATTTCAATGAATAAAAAGTTCTAAATTTTTAAGAAATCTCCATTTGACATTTGACTTCCTGATAATATCTCAGTTGATTAGTATTAGTCAGTTTTCATTAGATTTAAAAACTTTAAAATAAATTTTACATAATAATAATACTTTTTTTCTAAGTGGAGTACCTCGCTGAATATTTGTGTCGCGCTGGCTGGCAGTAGCAATACTGTGGGCAGAAATCTTTTTAATCAGTTATTGATTTCTAGTTTGATAAATATAGAATTTGAAGGGTTGCAAGTTGTAAAGAATATAAATAGTTTTTTTTTGACAACATGGTATACTTAATATTTCCGTTGTTTTCTCCGTTTTAAAATGAAGCCGGTCAATTTTTCGTGACGTATGCAATACATATATCCGTTTTACACAAACTTTGGTATAAACTTGTAACTTTTATATTATAGTTTAGTTTATGATTATTATGTAGAATTTATGTAACATCCTACCTTTTTTTAAGAATTAACGTTTTTTAAAGTTTCCTTTTATATCAAATTATTATATCTATAATATTATTATATAATATCTTGATAGAAGACAGTTGCCAACAGCTATTGTAGCTATATAGGCTTGTATTTAGTAAAGAATAGGTTGTGTCATATGATTTATGATTTAAAATGTCAAATCAAATAGATTGTTAGAAATTCGTAGACACAAGATGCAATGCATGTCACAAAATCAGAGATAACAAAGTTTTTCTTGTGTTTGATAATATAATAATACCTAGAGTAGTATGGTAGTAATATTATTAGTAGTAGAGTAGTAGTAGTATCAATATTAGTAGTAGATAGAGGTAATATGTATAAATGTTAATAATACGGAAGTCGAGAGATTTATTTGCTCATGATAAGTTTCCCAATATCTCTTCCCATATAGCGAGACGGCACGACAATGCATATTAAATAAATCTACTGCTTGCTTTATAATCATTATGATTAATGGTCATAGGAGGAGTAGCAGCAAATTATCTTTTTCTAATATAAATAAAACATTGCTAGGTGCTCCTCCTATTTCTGCTCTCTGTTCTGTGTTTCTGCTGTTGACGCATAGATTTATTTATTTACTGACTGATTTCCTACACTGCTGACACTAACGGCACACAAGGACTTTATTCTGAAACTCAGCTTACTCTGGGAGTTGCAATTTACATGAAGTTTAATGTCAAACTTGTCTTAAGTACTGCGTAGTTAATGCGCCTGTCATTGAAACGCCTATCTTGTCAGGCTATACTCATACTACAGGTTCTAGAAATTAATTGCATATGAAAAGTTAGCTAATTATTTTCTGTTATTAAAATATTCTTTTTTAAATGACGCTACATTCATTGATCGAGTTCTATTATCCAATTACATAAATGAAGTACAGTTGACAATCATGCCATTCTTAATGAATTTCATGTTGGTGTTTTACTTGTGTTGTGATATTGTTGCATATGAGCTGATATGCTGTTTTAATTTTTTTTTATCTGCCTATGTTGGTCTGCTATATGAATGCGATGTTTTTAATTATGTAATCTGATTTTCATTGATGACTGTGCTCTCTCGTCCCACTCAGTCTGTTTCGATTAACTTGCTTTTCTTGACGTATGACACCATACCAGCTTTTCTGCACCATTATTTTACAAAAGCAATTTCCAAAATGTCGACGTTTCCCATTTTTAAACTAAAAATGCTATTTGATAATATAGGTAGGTGGTAGCTATACAGCAGCTCATTCAAGCGTCATTATGCTTACCACACACAATGTATTGAATAAACTTTTTTTTGCTTTCTGCTCTTTCTGGTTTTTGTGTCCTTTGGGACTTGGTCAACTTGTCATTTGCCGGAGACTATGAATCATCCAATTTCCGACAGTAGAAACTGTCAGAACTGTCATATACAGTAAAGTAGTCCTGTTCATATTCGTTTTAATTTCCAAATTTTGGTGTGTCTTTTATCTCTAGGAAACAGTTTCGGTTTATACTTTTATACGTGCATTAATTTAGATAGGTTTATGGGCGACTACCTATTTTATATGTTGTATTGTTTTATTCGAAAGACTTGTTTTAATTATTATTGAATAATTTCATATTAGTATAGATACTGCAGTAAATTCTACGTTAACATTGTTCAGATTGTATTTGCTGTAGATTATAGAATAAATCTTCTTACTCTGTAGTTTTGATAGACTAGTTTGCAATATACCTTTGCTGTGTTAGGAATATTTCTTTCAGTAAATGGCTGTACTTGGTAGTCTATATGTTAACTTTCAGGCTAGCCATTGAACTATATGGTGTCAACAATCGCATTTCTTTTCCCTCTTAGTCTAGCTTGTCTTTTAGACCATTTTTTCTTTGAGTGACTATTTTTCTATTAAAGAAACTTTACATGTAATCAATCAATTTTTTTTACAATTTAATGAAAGGTGAATTTATGATAAGACAACCACTTATTGGTTAACACAGATATCTAAAATAAAATTTAACTTTTAAATTCAACCCGAGTTGCAGTAAATTTTCAACCCAATGACTCTGCATCAATTTTATCCCCAATTATCGAATGCTCTACTTGAAACAAGGAAGTAGAGTTTGAAGAGATTCACTTGAGATGAAGAGGAACCCTTTGCTAATGTTCAACTAATAAATTAAGAATTTTGTGTTGATGCTACATACAACCAACTTTTGTTCCTTTGCAAGAAATTAACAAATTCTCCTGTCCTTTCTTTCGTTACCATTGCATTATAATAGATGACACTATCAATTTATTGTAGGTTTAGAAATAACAATGGAAGTTCGATTGTTCAACTTTTCTGCTTTAGGCCTGTATAAATTATTGTCTGGACTAACCGGAAATCCGGAAATTTGTTAGTTTCTAGAAGCGATCAATTAAATGCGATTTCTTGTCCACATTTTATAATGTGTAAAAGCACAAAATCAGTCCTGGTAGAGACAGTTTACAAGAAAAACATTTAGGAGGCCCATGGCGAATTTTGTTACTATTTCTTCATGTTATTCATGATTTTTTAATGAATTAATAGCTGGTTGGTTTTAGAGGTTTGACGTGTTTTTAAAAGACAGCAAGTATGGACGAGATTGTAGTTAACTAGTTTTTGGAAGAAAATGATCAGCAGCCTTACTCAGACTTCTTTATACACACTAGTATAGTTAGATATCTTAGTAGGTTTTTTTTTTATTTTCCTAAGAATATTATCACATTTGGAATTGTTTCTATTTTGCAACATTTAACTAATGTTTCGTCTATTTAGGTGACGTGTAATTTAAAATTTTAGTTTTAGAGAACGATTATTTTAAAATGTCTAAAATCGTATTTGGCCTCCTTAATTGTTATTAAAATGACAAATTTTCTTTTACACTCGATTTAGTTTGCTTTCAAAATAAAGTAAGATTGTATTGTAAAGGTACCAAATTTGCCGATCCATCTAATGACACCCATCTAGTTTTAATAGATTGAATGTTTGATGTAAAAAAAGATAGATTTGTTGTCTCCTACTCATCGAACAGAGTGGAATTGTCTATAGTATTACTCACCGCACTTACACAGAGATCAGCTATCTCAGACATTTCTGATAGGTACCTCCTATGTTGCATTATTTTCTGTTTCGATTTCTGTGCATATTTGTTTGTACGTTTTACAATTTGTCTTGTTTTTCCCACAACCAGTATTAGTAGTAATAGTATTGACTTTTTGTTCTTCACTGGATTTATTGTCAACAAATTTATTTGGCAAACAAAACACATACACGTATTTCTTATGTATTTTTTATCAAATTTGTATTTTATTAATATTGCTTCCAATTTTGTAATTTACAAACATTTTTTATATAAATAATATTTCAAAACCGTTTTATATTACTCATCTCAATTTCAACAGTTTGTATGACGTGTGATGAATAAATAATAATTTTGCTTTTGGTTTTCCATGTAAGATAGTTCTTATTTCTCGGTTATTGTTAGAAGTATAATATAACTTCCTGACAGCATTAAAGGTATCTAAAGGCAATCTATTTCATGTGTTCTCGCAACAATTGATTCCTTTAGAAAATAATTTATCTTCATTCTACCTTTGTTTTAAAATAAAGTAACGAAATATGATTATAAAAATTGTAAAGCCTTTTCCCCTAACAAAATGACTTTATGTACTTATGTATAGGTAGGTGTATTGTTTTTATAATACATACACTTACCTGATTGCTACAATTTTAATAAAATTTATTTTGCTCCACTGAACGCATAATTTACATATTTATCTATTTTGGTCGAATTTAAATAATTTAATTTAATGTATTACGTAATAGATTTTAAATTCTATGTTGTAATTTTATTGAAATATTCGCTTAACTTGTTCATCGTTCAAAATAATAAACTAAAAAATTGAAAACTAATCGAAATTTATTCAAATAATTTTGAGATATTGTATTCTTTTGTTTTTAGATCCCCGTTCTAGCAGTCTGACAAAGAAGTGTGTTCGTCTCAAAAATCCCGCTATGTACAAAGATCACGGTAAGTAATCAAAATATGGTTTTAATTTTAAAAGAAATACAAAAGTTCAGATATAATAATATTTTGTTTTTACTAAATTTAATCTATATGACGGTTCATATTGTCATGCTATTGTTTGAACGTAGTCATTAATTTATTTTTTATTAATAATTATCATTTGATTGTTTAAATTCAAATAAATCAGTTTATTTTATTTGCTACAAAGAAGAAAAACTAACTTAAAAACAAACCTCTCTAGCGTCTAGAATATCAAGCCAATATAATATGATGATAAGTTGGTTCCGTTAGCGCAGGTAGTTTTCTGTGGAGCAAACAATCTAAAACTATTTCCCACATTATCAAACTAATCTCTTTTAAATTTGTTTCCAAGTTTTTGTGTTGAGTTGATAATGCTACTTAGCGAACTGGTTGTTGTTCGTCTCCATTCAGTACAAACTATAATCGTCACGTTTCATCATTTCAGCTGGTATTTTTTTACTAAATTTAAATCGATATTGGCGTCTAATAAGCATTTAGATTCCAACAAAAGACAAAATCGAAAGATTTATTTGCTATTGTGCATATTACGATAGATTCTTAGTAGTACAAGTAATATTAATTGCCTCCATTTCTGTTATCAGAAATATTAGTCCCTGTTTAGCGCCCTGTGTTTGCCTTCTGACTTACGGCTGATAACAAAATTCAAAGATTGTCAATCAATTTGAAATTGTAGCGCAATCTATTTATTTATCTCTTCATTATTGGATTTTTATTCGGCAGAACACTATAGAATAGAATACAAAATTATGTACTTTTTTAGCATCCAATTGCTTACCTATGCTATGTAATGATACGGGTCAATTTCATTTAGGTTTATGTAATTTGTATTGATAAAAATTGTCGGTCAAAGTTCAGTTCGGATACAGCAAAATTGATATTGTTGAAAGGATTATTAGTTTACCAAATGATGCCTACAGAATAGCATTACTTTTTTGTTAAATTTTTGTTTTGAAACCTCACTTGTTCCCTAAAATATCTTGTCCCGAAGCTTGTGATTTTGCGTAGAGCAATCATCACTTCTTAGTTTAGATACAGCATCAAAAAATTGCAATAAGTTATGATTAATTGTACTAAGTTTTGACATGCTGCTTGCCTCAGAATCATGAAAGTTATACTTATGACTATGAATGCTTCGAAAAACGCCCCCTCCCCTTGGTAAACAATTTAGTTCTTTAGATTTGCTATAAAAATCAATAATAATTAGCCCTACTAGGTAGACCAAATCAGGTGAATTTAAAGTGACCCAGTGAAACAATTATTGGACCAGTATTTATTTAGAGATATGAGCTATTTTGGTCAAGTTTTGCCTGTATGTATAAGAGAAATATTTTAACTTTAATTGCCAACTAACTTTTTAGATATTCATTTGCAATTCTTTCTAAATATTATAACAGTTATCATAGTACGATAATAAATATATATACAAATCAAAAGTTTGGTTGATTTATAATATTATTAGCCATTTACGTAAGCGAGCAATGTTCTATAACCAGCTGACATGAATCACTCTAAATTCGAATATGTCAATCAAATTTCAAACCACAACGAATGCTAAGTCTAAGAACGTACACGGATTTTAAATAACTTCAAAATGCTTGAACTTGTATGTCATATTGTGAACCTGTTAGTTGCATAGGTGACTTAATATTGATAAAACTATCGGTCTGTCTACTTTCCGCAAATAATTTTAACATGAAAATCATATTAATGAAATAGTAAAATTGTGCTGTTGAGTCTAACCTTTGTTCAATAAAACGCCCCGAGAGCCGTCACTCATCCAAACGTGTAAACTTGTTTTGATTTATTCTGTGTATCGATTATATAGGTACACTACAGTGAAATTGACACACGCAAAATATAGTAGCTCAATTGTGTTTATTAGATAAAGATTTAACTTCATTTTTAGAGAAAAGGATAGAGCTTTACTGTTTAGTAAATTTTCTAATTTCTTTAGTATTCGGTTTTAAGAATAGTGTATTTATAATTTAGACATTTCTCGGTATTTTTTTAGCTCCTGATTTCGACATTGAACTGCGGGTTTGATTTTTAAATTGTGTTATTTAGCAATTCCGTTATAACGATATGAATGAACTGTTGTTAGGCATAACCGGGTCTAGTAGCTATCTTTATAAAATGGAGTGCTGCCATATTGTTTAACAAGAACTCAATTGTTGGAATCCACCAGGAACCAGAGTAGCTATCAAAATCTGGTAGAAAATGTTAATCATATTCATTCATATCAATCATTTTAAATTTATTATTAGGTATAGTTTTCAAAATGTAGAACTAAAATGATTAAAGATAATCTAAGAATTTAGGTTTACATTTGCCCTGTGTATAAGCCAGCAACATCAAATAATAGAACGTCATACTGGTTATGTTGCCAATCGCTCCGTATAACAGTGGCTGTAGGCATCTGAATACGAAATAAGTTTTATAATTCTATTAATAAATCCAATGAATCGGTATTCTTGATTGCCTATATTTCTATTGTTCAGACATTTATCATTACCATGCCCCCCTCCCCAGTTTTATTATTATATATTATTAATAATGCTATTCATTATCCCCAAAAATGATTTGTGAAGGCGGGCGAAGTGAACTAGTCGGAGTAAAACATTATCTATCGCTTTTCACGGTTCTATTCGAATAGTCTTACTAGCCATTTTTATTTTGCAAAATAACCAAGCAATACTCCAGAACCTTAATGAAGACATCTAAAGTTGGAACTGTTCTCCCGAGAAAAATAGTAGAATTATAAAATTGACAGATACTTCCACTAAATTTGATTGATCTATTTGATAAATGTCGTTTAAATGATTAAATTTTTAGTTTAAAATTATTTCAAGAGATACATTATAAAAACTAATAAAAACAAATTTAATTTTAGTGTCATTTTAGCTTAAGTTACCATTTTTTAAATATTTAGAATTATTATTTTACTAAAATTAGATTCCCACAGCAGCAGATAAATAATAGCATATAAAAAGTATTTAAATTTAAAAATTATATTAAAAGCAATATTATTTTAACCAAATTCTATCCTAATTAACTGCTGACTCAATATGTCATGAATTTAAGCTGGTAAAATATAGTGGCGTTGCTATTAGACTATCACTAATAAATTAAATGCAAATTAATTTTAACTTTATTCGAACTGACAAAATCTTTCTCTGTTCAGCGTTTCCTATCCCAAACCAACTCGTATTCGTTAAAATTAACAGTTCACACCCCAAAAAAAATTGTTTTCACATTTTTGTCTCAACCGGAACTGCTGATTTCCTGTCGAATAATTGTAAAATTGTTTTGGTAAGGTGACATGTCTAACACTGTTCAAGCAAATCAGGGATTTTTTTGTCTCTTATTTTTGGATTATTTGTGGTCATGATTCCTATGAGTCATAATCTTGCCTCCATGTTATTGTGAATCAGGTTAAGGCTCAGTGATTTCAAGAATTGCTTTGATGCGTGCAACATTAAACGAAAAGATGTCTTTGAAGCACGAAAGTCTAATAAGTAGAAACCGAAATGCTATCAAATCGATGTATTCTATGCTATGTTGTAAGCTTGAATGCCGTGAGATGTCTGAAGTAAATGACACGACTTATTAGAGTTGGAAGAATGGATGCTTTGGAAAGTCTGAATAATGCAGGAGTTACACATGCTGTTATATTGTTAGACAAACTGCTACTATCTGCTGCAACATATCAGCAGCAAGGCTATGATGGTGGTGTTTAAATACCATATTTAAACTTTCTAAATGTTGGGCATTTCTTTATGAATGACTAAAAGAGACAAAGCATCGTATCACAAGTGTAATTTCGAATTTGAATTGGATAAAGTTAAATAAGGAAAATGAAGCTTAGCCTATACGAGTATCGTATAGTTAATCATTTTAAGGCAACGATAAAGTTGTAGACATATTATAATTCGTTGAAAGTGAAAATAATTCTCTAAAAGATTAGTGCGTCTAAAATGCCTAAAAATCAATAATTGGACGTTTCTTTGATAAAATATAAAAAATGAAAATAGTAAAAAGCTATTTGATGGCATCTTCATAGTAAACACTCAATTTTAGTCAACGAGCAGGTGCTGTTTTATATTTTTAAAGAATATTCTTAGCTTGATTTGAGTCTTTTTTAGATTATTTTTTGACATTCTATATTTTTTTAATTCATAATGATTATACAAATAAGAAAAATACCTTTTGAAAATGACAAGAATACAACTATAAATTATCTTACATTTCTGTGTTTTAGGTATATGTTTTCTACGCGAACTTCCCGAAAAGGCATTTTCGATCAATGCCAAACTTGGTGATGTAGTAAACATGGATTGTCGAGTAATGGCCCCTGTAAAGATGGAATATCTGATCTCTTATTCGTGGACTCTGCCTCCCACATCACCCCCAATTAACAGTCTGGATTTCGTTCCGTCTGAGGACGATCTAAGTGGACAGCTGAACAAAGCCGGGCGCAAGGCCGCAGTAAACTGACTTTCAAAATTGGCCGTGGCATGGGTGGTACATATAAATGTGAGATCAGAGACCCCAACAACAACAATGTGAAGTTGGAAAGATCATTTGCACTCCTGACCAGTGGTAAGTACCTAAATCTATAATATGAGTGACTTGTTATGAGGGTGGGGGTGGGGGTGGAGAGACAACAGAGTTTTAATCTTAATATTATCGTGTCCCAAAAGGTTTGATAGATTGCATACATGAATACAATCTCGGATAACATTGTCTTAAGCCGTACACTTTATCATTTGTAGATTCTGTGGAACTTCAAAGAGCCACTCAATGTATTTTCTATGGTTAAAAATATTGGTGAAAATGGATTGCTATGATTCGCTTCAAATTTGTGCAATGGATATCTTTAAAAAAATACATGTTCTGAAAGTTTTTATTTGGATAAACATAACTGTCATTTTTGATAGTTCAGATTTTATTGTGTTTAGCATTTTATATATAATAATTTTATTCTAAATTTGATTATACAATTTTTTGTAAAAAATGTATTTTTAGTCATTCATAGTTTAAATTTGAAGCGAATTGGTGCAAATATTTTTTCATTTTTTCACTATGTTTCAGCAATATGATTCAACACTGATTCACACATAACATTTTAAGATTCAAATATAGGTAATTCCAATACTGTATAATATTGGGTAGTCAGTTAGAACAATAATATAATAAACAGGTAGCTATTATTTTATTTCAAATAATTAATCCACACTTAGTACTTTCTGTCAAACTTAAGTTTTTTTAATTCTTAATAATAAATTTCATAAATTATAAATATTTTCAGGAATGTTTGGTTTCACTTCTACCGTTACTAAGTTGAAATAATTCCCCTGCTGTTTTCTTTCGTTGGATAACTTACAGGAACAAGGGACCGAAATATTTAGTTAAAATGAGGTGCCAGCCACTCTCCAGGGGTTTAGACATTTTTGTGTACAGCCTCAAAGCTAATCACTGTTCCCATGTTGCAAGGGCCTCCTCTGAAGGTTTTGATAATATGAGATAAAGTGTATCAGCATTATGGTGCACTGTGAAGCGACCGCGTATGTAATATATTAGCTGAAGTATTTATAACTCATTCATTTGTGTTTGGATACCTACCGAGGAGATGGTCGGCTAATAAAATAGGATCGACATAGTTTTGATCATTTAGGTATTTGGTTAATGTATTTTCTCAGTTGTTAGAGATTATTACAAGCCTGACTTGGTGCTAGCTAGTTTTTGCTCTCTGAGCAAAGTGTAATTTGTAGTAGACATAGTTGTCCAATGTCAACGGTATCTTGAAACATAGAAGTTTGT
Organism: Parotoplana pacifica; assembly: GCA_034780595.1. Taxonomy (NCBI): domain Eukaryota; kingdom Metazoa; phylum Platyhelminthes; order Proseriata; family Otoplanidae; genus Parotoplana; species Parotoplana pacifica. Next base: position 22,719 of record JAUYWI010080642.1, read on the forward strand.
GTGTTTGGAAATGTCGATGATGTTCACATTTTTGTATGTTTATTGTGCCTTAGGCAATAAATTACATTCGTATACTTTTTAATTTCTTGGTTTATCTCTAGGATGAGATTTTATTAGTTAAGAAATGTTTTAATTTAGAGGTTGTGTTATAAATACATTCGCTAATAAATGAGTTTAGTTAATCAAATCTATGTTAATATTATCTGAAACTAAAACTTTTAATTATAAGCACATAGATTAGATTTACACAACGATCGCAAAATATGTCTCTTTATTGCATTCTTCGAGATTAACATGTCTATGCACGAGCCCGTAGGATGAGTGCCATAGAATGTTAATCGAGAGAGATGAATGCTATGAAGAGACATCTATGCACGAGTTGTGTGGAGAATTTTATTTTTACTAATCTGAGGAGAATCTGCATTTCTATTATTTCCGTTTCAAAAGACTTGATTTGTATTCTATTATCTCACTCAGTGAAATAAAGTAGATTATCATAGAAATAATGAAGTCATAAACATCGCATTACGGCACTACAAAAAATAGAATACATTTACGTGTCTATTATACAAGGAAATTCAAATATAACAAAAAGTTCTAAGCTGGTTGTTGTCAATAGGTTTAGTCTACATGAAATTTCTATCATAAATACAATCCCATAATATCGAGAGGTCCCTCTTCTCTCCGCCCCGCCCCTTCTGGGTAGTACTAACCACTTTCAATCATACAATAACTTGTTGCATTTTATAGATTTTCTTTGCGTAATAAAACTGTCTGTTAGCGAATCACTTTCACACTGCTTGGAGTGTTCATTGAAATTTCTTTTCCTTACCATTGCAAACGTCGTGGAAATCAAGAAAGGGTTTATTACTCTGTAGTTACATATTAGGCTAATAGCTTTTTTTTCAGTTGCTGCTTTTTGCACCCTTTACATGTAATTTTCTAAAACATTGGTTAATTATGTCTGGGTCTTGTGACAATGCGATGTACAATGCGTTCCATTATTGTTTCTTTACTGCTCGGCGTCAGCTATGCAATTCTACATTGATTATGTACAAGTAAAATTGAAAACAACCTTATGATTCTAATACTAAAAATATAACGGTATGGTACCAGTGGATTGTTTAATAGACATATAATGTAAATTTAATTTCAACAACCAATAGAAAATAATATTACACTGGCATAAATAATACAGTCAACTTTTGACATTTTTATTGTGTTGTATATTTACATTAAACCTACGAGAAATTTTCTAATATAGGTAGGTATGTTATTTTATCACAACTGGTGACATTTCAAACAGCACTTATAGATCTATAAATTGATAGTTTATTTCACTCAAGAGATCATTATGTAATGGATGTGTAATGAGATAGACTTATTGTATACACTACTGGGTTTACTATTTTATGTGTGTCTTTATTAAACATCTAAAAAAATGTTGGTAGGTAACATTTGTGCTATATATATAATTAATTGCTCATAATTTCATAGTACATTATTTATATCAATTTGCGATACTGCAGGTACCTACCACTTTCATAGAATAGAATGTATCATTTAACTTTTTGTTTTAGGATTTAACAAATTTTACAAAATGTAGAATAAATCTTTACTGCAGAAAACATAAAAATAATAAATAAAATCAGTCAAGCCTTCGACAGTA
>JAUYWI010080643.1:0-13229 GCA_034780595.1 Parotoplana pacifica
AGATTGAAAATTCCTTCTCTTGTTCCCATTTTTGGACGAAAACCTGTTTGACTGTTCTTGATTTCTCTTTCGATTTTGTTGTTGTTTCTTTCAAGAATAACTTTTAGAATCAACTTCATGATATGGGTATCTATCAATCCTAAAGGTGCAGATATTGTACTTCCATTTCCTGCAGACAACAACTGATTGTTTTAATAAAAGATCTTAGCTGTTGATAAAATGAAGACGAATTTCAATGTCATGGGATTTTGTCGACGTTGTTGTTATCTTGAATCATATAATTTATATGTTTCTTTTTTTGTGTAATAGAGGTGAGATATTTAGAAAATGGTTAGAAGTGGTTATTCTCACTAGTTTCAAATAGGATATTTTTCGATTAAAACGATTAGGATTGAAGTTTGATATTCTAATGCCTTTAAGATGCTAAAAAAGATTACCAGTTTTAGCTTTTGATTAATAACCTAAAGTTCACTAAAATCATTAAAAGTAGGTAGTACTACTACTATTGATGTGAGTATAATTTTTGTATTTAAAGTAATTCATTTTCTATGTACCTAGTAATTTTATTCCAACTAACTTCCGTTATTGATGAGAAAGTAGGCAGTGAGTTTGTGTAGAAGATTCTGTTGCATAATTATAGAGTACATGGAGGATATAAAGTTTCATTCTAGAATAATCTATTTTTCACGACATAATTATGTCTATTTTAATTTAAGTAATTTAGTAAAATATTATTTGCAGACATTTGCAAATAGTTGTCCACCCACTATTCATTGCATTTTATGGCATAATAGAATATTATATTTTTGTCATATTTGTTTTCTGGTTATTGGATTAGCAGTTTTGTATGGACTACAATCACATTTTGCTTATGATATCATACTTCAGCTTGGGTGTAGTCAAGATAAACAGTTTTAATTGTTGTTAATAATGATGAAGTCACTGATTTTATAACATTTTTTATATAAATTTTTATACATTCTTCATTATTCTAGCTTTTTCATTTCATTATTTCATTCTTCATGTTTCTCCATTCCAACACCTCTCTCCTACATTCCAATTCCTTTATTCCTTCTAAACCGTCGTTTCCTTCATTCCAACTCCTCTCTATGCCTCCATTCTAATTCTTTCATTTCAATTCCTCTATATTCTTCTATTCTAATTCTTTTAATCCAACTCCTCTATTCCTCCATTCCAAACTTTCTAGTCCATATATTAGTTAATTCCCTCTTATCTATAAATTTTTTAACAGGCTTGTGTTTTAAATTGTCTGACTGTGTTTGTACAAGTAGTGCTCTCTCCTTCTTTCTTCTCTATCACAGATGAAATCACTAAATACTGTTTACTATATTGTGTATTTATGCACTTATCCATTTCAAAAATTGTGTCACAGCTTGAAAGTATGGGTTACTGTAATATTTGGATTAAAGAGATCTCTTGGTAATATTATATAATAATAATAATAATTTTTTCATAATTCTTAATGTTTTTTATAATCAAGGATGTCCTCTATTTCAAGCTATAAATTCCTTTATTCTACAGTTGAATATTTTGAACGCGCCGCCGCCCTCATCTGTGAATTCTACTACGAAGGAAGATGCACAAAATACTAAATCCAATGATATCGTTTCCAGATCACAAAGAACTCAACAGTTCACTCCTCAAATGACTCAGCACTCGTCGTTTTCCTTGCATTCAGAAGTCTCACTTACACAGAGACTTCAAGATGTCAAGGGCAAGCTGGCAGTGGAGTGCGCCGTGCTGGATGGCGCTATTAGAGCCGTCAAAATGCTCAAAACAAACAAAGTTGTTGATAAGGTCTGCATCAATACGGTGAGAGAAGCATCTTCTATATTCTAGTTTGACGATGATTTTTCATACTAAAAGGCTTATCAGAAAGGTATTTCAAAGTGAGAATAGTTTGTTTAAAAAAGGATATTTTTGCCAATGTAATTGATAGTGATTTTAAATAGCAAAGATTTTTTTCAGAAATGTTCATGGAAATGTTAGATTCCAGCATGGATATTCATCATCACCATCGTCATCATTTATTTTAAGAGGTCGGTCTTTTCCCTTTGAGAGGGAGTCGCTTCAATCCAACCTTTCGACATTCACTCACTGCCATACTTTTCCAGGTTAGAAAGATATGTGGAATTTAGCAGCAGGATAAAGATGAATTCAGAATTGTTGATGGAAAAGCCTGATCTGCGAGAGTCCATTGTAGAGATAGTGAGACGCAGCTGTCTAAGATGGTGTGGTCACGTCTTGAAAGAGGAAGAGAATAAATACTGCTGTAGAAAGTGCATGGAATCTCGAAGTGGAAGGGACGAGAGAAAAAGGGGCCCAAATTTACCCTGGAAAAGTATGGAAGTATGTTTGAAATAATGTCTCCTAAAAGTGTATTTAAAATGTCTTTGTGCTAGATCTTAGTAACAAAAATGAATTAAAAATCATAAAATAATAAAAGTCAAAAATATTTATAAAATGATTCTATTTATGACAGTCCTTCATGGACAGAGTTGAATTTTGAACGAAAAAAGGAATTTTTGATGATACAGTACATATGAGTATGGGTAGAAATTCTATGTGCAAACCTTCTCTATTGTCTCTTTAATTTAGGCCATTAGTGAACAGATGAATGCGGAACAGAAAATTGATCTGTTGTTGCGATCGCTGCGTGTCATCTTTAATGCCATCACCAACAACTCTTTGGCAACTTCGCATTCTTTTTCCGGTACTAACTCGCCCAATTCAGTGTCCCAATCCCGTTTAAATGCCAAGTCCCTCTCAGCTGTCGAACATGAGGCCCCGGTATCGTTTCCGCTTCAGAAAGCATCAACGGTGATCATTCTGAAGGACCTCTCTCAGGTGCTACAGCGAGGCGATTCTCAGGCAACTTCTACGGTCCAGGAGGGGCGACCAAAGCTGAAGAAAAAGGCGTCAAATGGCAGTCTTTCTAGCATTGGAAGCGGTCAAAGCAGCCTGGATGGTGCCGATAGCCCTCTTTTGGATCTGGTGGGACAGCTGATCAATCTCTGTGCCACTGTCCCAGATGCGGTCACTGAGGGCCAAGAGACTGCCAGTAAACCTGGCCCCATTACAGGCTGTATGGAGGTCCGACTTGTTGGATGCCAGGTAGGGGTGCAATTGGAGATTTGTCATAAATATGGAGGATGTTGTATGCAACCTTTAGATAATTTAAGTACTTTTTAAAATAATTTAACATCATCGTTTTTTGATTATTTTAATTTCTAGGACTGCAATTTATTTGAAAAAATAGTTCGTCATAAATCAGAGAGATAATGTTGAAGTATTTAAATATGAAAATGAGTACTTCCTTTGTATGACTTTTTCTTAAACTAGTTGGAGCTTAAAATTGGTATTTTAACTTATTATTTCGTATTGTGTCGTCCGTAGGATATTCTCACAGAGCTTCCACATAGGCAACCCGCGACCACTCGTCGTGAAAGTGCAACTGGAGCGCTTCATCTAACCAAATATCATCAGCAGGCAGCTGCTTCTGCCGGGCAAGAGAGTGCATCCACAACCCCGCCCCCAATCACCAAATCCTCCAGCAGGTTTTCCACCCGACATCAATCACTGGTGACCAGCCTTACTGGCCGTCACTCAAAATCTCATACGGCCAAATCCGAAGAACTCTCAAGTAATTTGCTATTTTTGATAGTTTTTGAAAGTGAGGATTTTATTTAATTTGCTATTTACGAGTAGCATAAATATAATGTTTTATTTGTATGAAAAAACTAAGACACGTGTGCATATTTTCCCGGTGTTAGTGTATCAGTGTATATCCATATTAATTTTATGCTCAAATAGTTGTTGCTCTAATCTATTGTATAAAGTTATAATTGATGGACTTAAAAAGTTTTATTAGTAATTTTAATGATATTACCTCTGGTTTATCATAAAATCTTACATCTAGTTGTAAATTAATTGCAGCAATTGAATAATTGTGAAAATCTAAACAAATTCAATTCTTGTTATTTAATTTTTTTTTATGAGAAAGCAAGCCATATCGCAGGTTCAATGACATCACCCTAGTACTGTAGGCATTAAAATCTAGGTCACCGTAAAAAATTATTTAGTTTACAAAAGTTTTTTGAATATGGGATATGGCAACTTAGCACACACTGTCACTGGTCATAGCATGAAGAGCAGGGACTTGACTATTGGTAGTTACAGTTATTTCCTGGTGATAAGAGCTCTTAACAAATATGATACAAACTGTGATCGTTTAGAGTGCTGATAGGTCCAAAAGAAGAAGAAAATAATTTAATGAAATTGAGAAACTTGTGACAAAAATGTGGATCCGGTGGGACAGCTTATCAATTCATGCTTTCCTGTCCCAGATGCATTAACCAGATTCATTTATATTTTGTAGTTTAAGAGTTTTTTATTTATATGTTTGTTTATTTTTTTACCTTTCGTCTGTCCAAAGATGTCAATCACCGAATGGTTGAATTTATTAACATCTTGCTACACTACATTTACTTTTCCATAATATTTTCTCAAATCTGGAATAAATTTACATAAATAACAAGTAGTGGTAGCTACATCCCCAGGATAGGAACATATTTGGCAATAGTTGGGATCGTACGCATATGTACGTTAAAGCCAAACAAAAAATAGATTTCGCAGTGTAAATAATAAATCTACTCGATATTATAACTCTTTTATAATGCTTGTCAGTATACCTATCTTACTCCAATCATAATGTATCATCTAGTAGGCGAAATATTAATGATAAAGTTATTGAATGAGTTGTCGGGGTGACTTTGCTTTCGAATTAGAAAATGCATCGATCTTCCTCATTCAATAATTCTTGAAACCACCGCCCGCCACCAGTCTGCCGAGTCTCTTGTTTCAGACACTGTTTATGCACAACAGCTAGCTGGATGGATAGATTGCGGGCCGATATATATAGCCTCTATTGATTTTTTGAACAGTGAAATATAAATAAATAAATAAAACACGTAAATATAAATGTATACATACATATAAAGAATATATGTTGACATTCTAAAACAATAGATTTGTGCGGGATGATGTTGATCTGAGTGAGGATAATTGCATTAGTAGCGCGATGAATCAGACCATTTTGGCAAGCTGCCTGATTCTTTCTCTAATTATAACTAAAAATAATTATCAGAAATTGCCGAGGTTAAGCTATTCACATACAACCAACTCTTAGGAACAAATAGTATTTTGCTCTCTCCCCCCCCCCCCCTCTCTCTCTCTTTCTCTCTCTCTCTCCAGAAGTTATAAGCAAACAACTAAAACTTTTTTTACCATAAATCAATATACGAACGAGTTGTGGATGATATAAAGTTACCTGAGTCGACATCTAAATAGTAATGATTATTTAAAATCAATAGCTGTCATTTTTATCGGGAAAGTATTTTAGCTATTTAGGGAGATTAATTTCATAGATTAATTTTCTATACTATCTAACCTCATTACCAGAAATAATTTTTTGGGGTATTTAATAAATACTTCATTTGTAGACTCAATATTGATTTATCAATTAAGATGGTATCTCAATTAACTTTTGTAATCAAATTTAATAAACAAATTTTAGTATTCAATAGACGATTTGATCAAATGTATGTACCTATCTATGACTTTATTAGAATTTGTAGCTCGGATGAATGTTGTCTCCCTGGTATTCTTCGAAGCTATTCATCAATTTTTTGTTTCGATTGTTTAATGGTGAATTACATTGCAAAGATAAACTGCAAAGATAACTGCGCCATTCCTGTCCGTTGCTTTATGTATCTACTATCTTTGGCTTACTTAATGGAGAATTGGAATTAATAAAATTTAATTAATTTTTTTATACTTGTATAGAAAACCTACTAGGTTTGGTTGTCAGTAAGTAGTGTTGGTTTTGGTTTATTTAGCCTAGGAAATGTAGTTATTGTTCACTCGATTTTTATTAGTATCAGTTTATTTAGTAAAAGTACCTTTGTTGAAAGCGTTGTTTGCATTTTTTTGTGTAGGTACTGTGGTATTAAGATAGACTAAAATAAAGGATAAGAATTGACGGTTTCGCCAATATTCTTAGACCAGCATAATTAATATTGGTCACTTACTCACACTAATTTATGCATCAAATATAAATATATTCATATGTAAATTTAAAATAGTTTCTGTTCAGGCTCATGTGGATAAAAGTTCACTGCATAAATGGGATTCTTAAACGAATTATTATTTGACTTTCAGGACAATTGATCCAGGATGTGCTTATAGGAATTAGAACTGAACTATTCTTGTTTGTTGAAGTATTGTATGGCGTGTCTTTTTGTGTTGCTGTGGATTGTACCATTCAATAATTTTCTAAGAAATCGCACATAAAAATTAGTTTAGAGCAGAATCGCTGTCTATCCGATTTATCCAGTAGATTTTTATATACATACATTAAATATAGGTGCATTAATGTAATCCCAGCTACAATTTCCCAGTTTAACTCAATTTTCGTCAATTCCCCCTTTCTTATCGAAACTAATTTCAGTCAAATTAGTATGAGTGGCTAACAATAAGCCATAACTATGCACACACATAATTGCAATTTGGTATATTAGCTTACTCGATAGCTGTACATATCACCTAGATAACATTATGAAAAATCGGTGAAGTAGATCCAAATGATGGATTTTAAGGACGCGAAGTGACGCTGCATTTCTGGTCTAATTTATTTTCGTCATCTCTTGTATGTGTGTTATTTTTGTCATTTTTGTGCATGAAATCAATATGGAAAGCTGATTGCGGTTGTCTCCAAATATATTTTTAATTACTCACAAGAATAGACTCGCTTTCTTATTTCTTTAGATTTTAAATGAAAAAGGAACTTCGGTGTGTGTACATATACAATCAACTTAAATCGTTATATTTTTTATATTATTGTGCTGCCAACATGAATTTGAACTATCTATTATTAAGATTGTTTTTACTTTCTTATTCGCCAGTTTTATGGGCAGTTTCTTCAAACTTAATTGTCCCTCTCGTCAGTACGACCATAGGATAGGGATCATTATAAAATGGAAGAAAGAGGATCAGTCTCATCAAGTTGTTATTAAGTGGACGCTTCCTTCCTTCCCTTTGTCCATCCAAAATATCTTTTACTTCTGGTTTGCCAACTCTATTCGATTAGAAACTTAGTGATTTGAAAGTTTAGTGGAGGTGGCGCAGTGGCGGTGGCGGGCGGTGGGTGGTCGTTTATGTTTATAGCAGAAAATAGAAGACGCAACTTAGTACGAAACTAATAGGACATTTAGTTAGCCTCGATTTGAACCGATATCGATAGCAAAATTGACATTTCTATTTGTCAGAAACCAGTGAAGTAGTACCTACCAAGCTTCAAACAACAAACTAAAAACTCATTTCAAAGAAATCATAAAAATACAAACAAACAGATGGCATGATATCTGAGAAACTTTCTTGCTACTTTCTTTGTTGTTCTTCTGATTACTTAGCTACTGTGTAAGTGATTATCTATTCTTGTGTGATTCGAAATTTCCTTTTTGTGCTTTGGGATTGCTGATCTACTTAATATTGAGTCAGTCAGTCTGCAGCTTGCCTCCTTGCTTGCTTGGTTGTTGATATTGGCGACGTATGTAAATTGCCTGGTTGGTATAAATAAGGTAGATAGTTTCGCCCAGTTTTACTACAAAATCCCGATCCACATTTGCTAATGATGATACGACGTGCACGCGGTTTGTTTTCATGTCTTCTCTGTCCTAATGAATTGGACACGACGCAGACGATCGAGGATGTACGTAAAACTTGCAGCTCATTTTCCAAATGTGCATTCAATTGAGTTGTTGTTGTTGTTGTTTAGCCGCTGCTAGTAGTTGATTAAAGTGCATAGGATTTTTTTCGCCGTCCTAATTCTTTTCTCTAGTTGCTATTTAATTTCTACTAAACTTTTCATAAAAGTTGATGTTTGGAAATAAACATTTTAATATTTAAAGGTATCCAGTGGTTTTTATAGCAATATTTTTATTTATCTAATTTCATTTCAACTTGTTGGGTGCTATCTGCAGCGATATTTGGTTTTATTACATTTCAACATTTATATTTTGTCAATTTTGGTGGAATTGTGGATTATCTTTGACAATGCCTCGCATTCAGGTGATATTTGCCTTAAAATTACAATTAAACATCACTATTTCTGTGCCGAAAACAAAAAAGAAATGTAAGTTTCATATGATTGCCTTGTTAGTGAAAGTCAATGAATAGATTGTGGGTCAGAGTAATGAGTAAGAGTTATTATACGGAGGAATGATTGAAGGTGCTCTGAGTAGACTCGCTTGAAAATATTTATAAGAGGGCTTGGTTTTAAAGCAATTAATATAAAGGTCAATGGACTTTAAATTAATTATATATATTGGTCAAATTTATAATAGTAATACATTTAATTTTTTAAGTTTAAAAAAGGAATATTTTATTTTCAGACGAGGTAAAATGCATTTTGCGAGTGGATAACAAATGTGTCTATGAAACTGACTGGAAACCAATTAGCCAGCAATGTTGGGATGGGAGAACTGTCATTCAACTCAATAAAGCCAGAGAAATGGAACTACAAGTTAGTGTTTTGGGGTTTATAAAATGTCATGCTTTTATATCGACTAATTAACTAAACACCAGGAACAATGATAACAATGACAACAAACTGACATACATGTTGTTTAGGATCTTTGTTAATTGTATTATTGTCTAATACAAAACTCCATTATTTTGGCGTAAGGCTTATTTTATCATAATTTGTATAAATTGTATCTTAATATTAACTGTTTGAATGAAAGTTTTACCATACTTTAGCTTTACTATGGTAAAGCTAAATAGTAATGTAAGACTTTCAAATATATGCTACTAAATTATTTTAAATAATAAACAGTAAAAATATGATATATTTAATATTAAACAAATAATTAGGTTATAAGCAAAGCGTTGTTTTCTAATTATCTAGAATTGATCAATATATTGCAAAACTCTTAGATATCGATTGCTGTACAGTAGAATTTCTAAAGAAAAACATCGTATTCCTAAATAAATGTTTTTGGTCATTGGCTCAATTTCCACAAAAATGGACGTTTATTTATAAAGGTTCAACTAACGAAACAAATGATTTTCATTTTGTATTGATTGCAGATTCACTGGCGAGACTATCGGAAGATGGCAGCTGTAAAGTCCTTACGATTGGACATGTTTCTCTATTGTTCACGCCAGTCAATGCCCATACCAATGGAGCCACAGGGCATCATTTTTGCTGATCTCCTCTTCAAAGATCCACAGCTCAGCCTTCAGAAACCTCAATTGAAACGACAGAGAATGCTGTTTACTAACAAAAAAGGTTAGTAGCATGTGTGTATCTATAAGTGATATTGGTAGTTGTTTATAAGAGGTACTGGACAAACCTGTAGTATTTCAAAACTTCTTACTTCATTTGCTTATACTACGAATTTCTCTTCCATCTTATGATATTTAGGAAATTCCTGATCACTTTCTTCACTATTTTTGGCTACATTGTTTAGTATTTTTAACATTTTACTTTGACGAATCCTAATTCTCAACTCAACAGTTGAACGATTCTACTCGTAGGTATATGATTGGTTAGCTACTAGGACTATGTATTTTAATTTCCTGATTCGTTTTCCATTTGTTTCTCTAGGCAAGAATCTGATGCGTCCCTCTGAAATGGACGTGAACATATCGCTATGGAGTCGTCTGATGCGAATGAGTCCCAGCACATTGAATCGAACCTCTCCGTCCAAGATAGAATCTCGGGATGACCACTCAAAAGTGAGACACACTCTTTTTATTCGTGGTTCCCAGGCCTTAAGGGAACTGATGGAATCATGAAACACTCAGTATATTTATGAGTTTTTATGTATTTAAAACTGAGAAAATTCAACCTGTATGACAAATTGATTATCATAAATGTATAAAGAATAGATGAGTATATAGTTAATGAAGTTAAATCATCAAGTATATAAATACTTTTATAAATATATTTCATTTTCAATTGAATTTCTAAAAAAACGGTTAAACTGAAAGTCAATAAACCCGGCTCTATAATTTCAGTCAGTGAAATAGCCTTCTGATTGTCTAAGTGATGCTAATACATTTTATCTAAATCAGAAGTAGCATTTTGTTGTTTTGACTAGACAGATGAATTTTTAAAATAAAGTTTTCAACCCTTCTTACTGATTAATTTGTAGAAATAAAAGTTAAAAAGCTGCTGTAAAAAATAAAAGTTATGTATTTTTTAATTTTCGGCGTAAAACGCTCTGTTCACATAAAATTAAGAAGGAATATCCAAAAACAACGAAAGTAACAATTAAAGCCTAGACAATAAAGAACATAATTCAAAGATAGAATAATCATGGAAATTAAAAATAATCTAAAAAATTAGGTACGTAAGTTCGGTGCATTCTTCCTTCGAACTGATGGTCGGGAGAATCTTGGAGATATGTAGTACTTCGTTGATACGTAAACCGGAAATGGCGGTGAAACTGTGTCTACGAGATGAAGTGCAGACAATGTTCAGCTGTATACATCGGTAGCACAATTAGATCCAGATGCATATTCGCATTAAAGAACATCTCAGTTCAAACACCTCGTCTATAGCTCAACATCGTCTCTTCTGCGCATTTCACTTCGACATCAGAGTTTTAGCCAGTGATCGTACCACTTCCGATTTACGTATCAAGGAAGCACTACTTTTATCCAAGATTCTCCCGACCATCAACTCAAAGGAAGAATGTACCGAACTTACGTACCTAATCTCTTAGATCATATTTTTAATTTCCATAATTATTCTATCTTTGTTGTCTATGCTTTATTTGTTACTTTCGTTGATTTTGAATATTCCTTCTTAATTTTATATGAACAGAGCGTTTTACGCCGTAAATTTATAATTACATAACTAGTATTGTTTAACAGCAGCTGTTTCACATTTTATTACTACTAAAATATGCTGCTTCGGGCCAATTATCTTTCACTTTTATGATTAATTTATATTTTTATCAATTTTCAATTACAACATTCTTTCTTGCATATCTATAAAACTTTTGATTGTTGGTTGATTTTGAGAATTAAAAGAAAACCTTTGTGATTCGTGCTATCTTGTAGATGCAGAAAGGTCAGCTTGATGCCTCGTGCAACAGTCCCAAGCAAAGGCGTTCCATTGAAGACAACATTCTCTCAGTTACATCAGCTTCCCTTCCCAGAACCAAGTCTCCTCAACCGCCAAATAAGTCCTCCTCCTCAAAAAAGGCCTTCGGCAGTGGAACATTGCCAAAGAACTTCAACCTCAAAACCGGTGCTCCCTCCTCTAACTCCCTAGACTCCACTCATTTGGCACATGTGAGAGAATGACTTTAAATTTTAATAATTGTTGTTGAGTAGAATAATGAGAAACCTATACATAATTTGACTATCCACGAAAAATCGTACATAATTTTAATTTACATTCTATAACTTTTGAAGTAGTTTAGACTGTAGATTTATTACAGTGTGTTTTATACTGACCTGACGTTATAGAATCGTGATAAGACCAAGAGAGCCTCTCAGCTTCAAGAGGTGGTCTCCAATCAGTTGGCTCCAAGCGCTATGAGTAGCCCTGGAAAGACGGAAAGTCCCAGCACAACTCGTCATAAGAAGAACCTAAGGAAAGGTCTAAGTTGCAGTAGCAGTCTAAATGACGATGTTGCTGTCTCATGCAGCAGTATTTGGAATAGCAGCTCCATGTTGGACTCTTTCGATACCAAAGTGCTGCCAGATGAACGAGAGAAACCCGTTGCACCTCCCAGATACAGAGCAACCAAATCATCTAGTCCTGAAGGTTAGCACGTACTAGACATTATATCATATCCGACAGTAGTGACGATATCTTAAAACTAGTCTATTGTAAGAGAGGGAGATGTAAAAAGCTACAGGGGTTTTAAAATTTTGATTGAATTGATATTTTTACACAATTTAATAATAAATTGAACATTCTATTTTGTTTTCTTCAATTAATAATGTTCATAATATGTCATAATTTAACATATGTGGTTGCTTTAATGTATTTTAGTACATTTACTTACTTCTAAAACTGTCCGTAGACAAAAGACTTATAACTTCCACATCATCATCAAATTATTTTATGGTTGACAGCGTACTTTTATTCTATTTATGATTATTTCTTTGATACTACAGATCAACAAGATGTTCATGAAGCTTTTCTTAAAATCATTAGTAATAACAATATTGATTTTAATGGTCTTTCTAAAACTACATACGTTTGCTCCAATTGTTATTACTTTTTGGCTAGTGATGATATTGACAGTAATCCATTTTATCACCAAACTAATTATGTTAATTGTCAAATAGTTATCACCACATATTGTAATGAAATATGAATGGTTCATTCGAATTTCTTAATATTTCGCACTAATCTTCATTTGTTATGTTATAAGTAGTAGATAATATGAGAGGTCCCCAACAAGAACATAATTCGTGACGTAGTGATGACGAGGATTATAAATACAAGTTGTTTGAGGTCACGTGGGTATAAATCTTGTTCTTTCAAAACCTGTTGGCATTGGTCCGTACTTCTCCAACATTTTCCTCACTGGCATCATCTGATGAGGACATTTCTCCCAAATCCCACCTCCCGGAGATACTTACCTACAAAACATCCTCGGCGTCTACAATTCATATCTGCTTTACTACCTAATTGCTTCTCCTTTCAATAATTTGTAGGACACTTTGAAGAAATCAATTCTGTCAGCTCAGTGTGGTGAGCGAGTGCACTGAGATTTACAAGCAAATTTTATTGTGGATCAAGGTTGTGTACAAATCTTTAAACTCGGGCATTACATATATCAAACTAGTAAAATTATTATCACTTTGATCATATTCAACGCACTGTGAATTTATTAAAGTAAATGCTATTAACTAATTTGTCTTAAACCACCTTTTGAGATTGTAACAAGCAACAAAACCAACAAACACCCAATAAGTCAATCTTAACATCAAGTTAGGCAAATGTAACGTCCACTTAATAGTACATTTATTAGTTCTATTAGTTCATTATTATACAGAATGGCGCACATAGATATACCCGTTAACAATTTTTTTTTCTGAAAATGTAAGTATTTATTTACAAATTTATTAACAGAATTTTAATAACATAATAATATGTACACAGTATGAATAACAACATT
>JAUYWI010080654.1:0-13229 GCA_034780595.1 Parotoplana pacifica
GTATGTAAAAACATTATTTGTAGGCATTTATTTTATATGAGTCAACTCTCTATATACCTTTCATTACTCTATGATATTACCCATATAATGAGTAATATGGCGTGGTTTTTGTTGAATTTATAAATGAACCTATTATAAATAACAAAATTAGCAAAAATGTATTAAAATATACAGAATATACAGACTGCTATTCTAACACAAAATTGTACCTGACTGTGGGCGCATGAGATTATAACACAAGATAATTAGTGTAATAAATAGCTGCATACACAAAGTGTAGTGGACTCTCTGTTGTCTTGAAATAATGTTCATAATGCTGTGGTAGCATTGTAGCTTGCGTTTTATACAAAAAAATCACATGGCAAAAAAGAGTTAACAAGTAAATTGGGGAAAATTTGGTGGTAATTTTACTTTTGAAAAAAGGGGGAGGGGTCTAAAATCAGACTTGTCCCCCCAAAGAAAATTATAGCTGCTCAGGTATGTTGTAGAGCCAACAGCCTATTGCCATATGCATAAATATGAGTATAAAGATTTTTAATTGCATTTTTTAGTAATACATGTATTTTTTTAACATTGTCACTATTTTTTCTTTGACATTTTCGATTTTAACTCCAAATATCTTTTTTAGTAGATGTTAGAAAGAAGAAATATATATCTTAAAAGTTAAAAAACAATTCTGGTTACTTTTGGAAACTCCTTGTACTACATTATCTCATTGTTTAAGCATTTAAAGCTAGACTTCAAATTGAAAAATACATTTTAATTGATGGCCAATGATGTAAAGTGGGGTTAATTAAGTTTCAATTTTGATGTCTGATTTTGATTATTAGTTTTAATAACCCTTATTCATTGATAATAGATGTGTGGACGTGGAGGTGACCATCTCTTACGATTTTTTTAAAATGCTTAAACTATTTTACTTGAAACTTGGCACTTGTTTACCAAAAATTTGCTTGTGGGCTTTTGATGTAAAAATGTTTAGTAAATGCCCTAAGGGTTGCATTGCCCTCTGAAAAAAGGAGCTGATGACATCATCTGGTCAAAAAGTTGAAGTTTGTTTGATTGACTTTTTCTTTTTTTTCTGGCTCCAAGTGATGCATACTGTCTGTAGCCAACATTCCTAACAAATTACAACAACTTTGTTGGATTTTTAAAGATAGTATTGAGAATTTGGTTTTCTGACCATGTTTTTTCTAGTATGGCACTTATTGAGGTACAAGTGGGACTCTCAGTCATTCTATATTTTGGTATGCCTGAATAAGGGGGATCTTGCCTATACAAAGTTAGTACATCATTGCTTCCTTTCAACTGAGATTGGTATTTTCTTGTACCTACCATTTGTTGTTGATGTTTTGTTGGTATATTACTTTAATATGAACTGAGAAATCCAAATCCGTAAATATTTTTTGCAAACTTAATGACTAATGTTTTTTAACAACAAAAACATATTTTAGACCAGAATGTCTCAAAAATCTTAATGAAACATCCTATCCTGCTACAATTCAAAATGTGGGTTTCTTTACTTCTTTGGATAACATATAGGTACCTACCCCTTCTACTGTAATGTAACTTACCAATTTGAGCATCGTGAGCTTTGTTTTCAAATATGAGATTCATGAAATGTTCAATTTCGGCATTATTGAGCTTTAAGCCTCTGCTTTTTCTCTCTATGATACCAACTGCTGTGAGTGACATTGTAATTCTAATGAATGATTTGAATATTTTATCTGAGTTAATCGCTTATATGTAGGTACATACTTATCACTGTTAACAACACCTTGTAACATGTACTTCATTATTTTACAACTAGAGTCAAATTGTACGTGTCTATCAATTACGAATGAAACAAGACTTACTCAGAAAGAATTATTATACCATAATATACTATTCGTTGTTCCAGGAGTCGCTCGCCCTTCACGTTTTTTAATAAAATTAAGAATTGATGTACGCATTAGGTACCGCAAATATGTTTTTAGTCCGATTCCATATACGTGATATCACCTCCAATATGTTTAACTTGGGCTTTTAAAAAGTTGAGAAGAGGATGACAAGGAATAACTTACAAATATTTTACGTTGCATTGTAAATGCCCGAAGGCCAAAATTTATTCAAAAATTATAGTCATGACAATTGAGATTCTTTGTAATTCAGTTATTTTCTCTTCGATTATACATCCACGGGAAGTGTGAAATTCTGAGGGCGGGGGATGACTACCCCCATTTTATCTACGACATCTAGGCCTATGGCCATGCTAGCGTGTACAATTTCATAGAAATCGGTGTAGTGATTTTCAAACTATGAATGCTGAAAGTTATCCATTTTTTAAAAGTCTTTTCTTCATCACCGATAATGGTCTCTTAACTTTAACCAATTTCAAAGAAATTTAGCAATGTATATTAAGTGTCAACCGCCTAGAACGAGTACTATGTGTTAGTAATATAAAACAAATCTAAAAATAGATTTTTAAATTATAAGTTTTATATGCATTTTGGAATGGAGAGATGTAGGTTGTTTAGAGTTAAGTAATTTTGGAGAATGTTGAGGTATTTATTTGTTCTGTATTCAAGTGTGGAAATGTTAGTTCCATATGTGCGCAATTGAGTGAAATCTGAGAAAAGTTATCCGTTGAATTTTTTTATTCCAAAATAAAAAATGGCTCTCAAGTTGCACCCTTGGCATAAAAATAACTATTTTTATACCAAAAGTTGCATATCTTGGTTCCAAATTTCATCCAAATCGTTTGGATGCGTTCTGTGAGAAAGTTCCAATATTCGCTATGGGGGGGTAGTACTACCCCTTCTGCCATTACTGACAGTGGGTTAATATTTGTTTATTGCCATACCGACTTAACATAGTTAACCATATTATTTTATATATTTCAAGTATTTTTGGGAGAGCTAACGTCCTTTTTAGCCAATCTTATATAAAAAGGCAAAACATGATAATAATTAAGTTTTTTAAAAGAACTTAAATGGATTAATTTGTATTTATAATTTTTTAAACCAAATTTGTAGTTGATCGGATAAAATTTAATTTTTGGATCTGATAACCACTTATTCGGCTCCGTATTGTAATTTTGAACGGTTGTGTCACGTAAGAAAATATGATTACACAAAGTGCCACCTACGTAGTATTTTTTTTGAATTGGTTATGTTATAATTTAATTATCTTTCGAACTTTATCCACTTAACTTTTGTGATACATATTCTAAGAGGTCTTATTATTTGCTAAGATAGTCGTATACTTTAGACAAAAGTATACTCATAAAATAAAAACGAGTCCTTATTCTTTCAACCAATATTATTGTCTTGTTCACCTACTTCACATTTTATTGTAGACCATAAAATATGAGATGTGTCAGCAACGATTGGGGGTAGTACTACCCCACTATCTCCTGACGAATATAGGAAAGTATCAACCGATTTGGATGAAATTTGAAACCAATATAAAAGATGAATGTTATTCATATTTAGTTCCAACATCACCCAAGTTCACGTGATCCCCCTGAAAGTATTAAGTTATACCCAATTTGAGCAAAATATAAATTTGCTACACAAACATATTATATCGACTTTTTGAAAATATTTATTTTTGTGTCCATGAAATCTCTGTTTTTTATTAAATAAAAATCTAGTAGACCACTTTGAGGTTCAACAAACAGTGTCAAAAGCAGACCCACATATTTAGGTTTTGAAGAATAACATCTGCAGTGTCACAGAGGGAGTCACTCATTAGGTTATTAATTTTCAAAACCATAAAAACACTAAACAAAATGCTTTTTTTATAATCAGATATAAACCTTGAAAACAAGGAGGTTTTAAACTTAAGACCAACTTTAAATCACCTAATGTATTTTTTACGCTGAAAAAGATTGATGGAATTTTTTTTTCGATTTACTGAAAATAGCATCAATATTTTCTGAGAGTTTCAAATCATTTGGTTAATCAATTTTGATGCTACCCATAATTTATTTTTCCCATCTTCCACATACATAACTCATAAGTGTAGAATAAAATCAACTGCAGACAAACATAAATTTGAAACTTTCAGAAAATGATACTCCTTTCTAGCCCTTTCCGTCTTTCCTCCACTCCCCTTTTTCCTTTCTTGCTACCTTCCGCCCTCCCTTCTTTTTTTCTATCCCCCCTCCCCTTTTTTAATTTTGGGAGTTGGAGAACACGTCCCCCTTGCTCAGGTATGTTCTCAAAGTATTTGCCACTACAATTAATACATTTCTGTATTCCCTCAAGCCAGTTTTCTTCTTGAAACTGCCCACAGATGACGAAGAAAGCCATTCACAGCCCTTTGTTGATCATTGTTCAGAAAAAGACCAACAGAAACTTTAATTGTAACTTATTGAAATTTCGTAATTTTTGTAACTCAATTGTATATTTTAGGTAACTAAATATAAGGTTTTGTCAATATTTAGCTTACGTTTTAATTATTTTGTGACAGCAATTTAATTTCTTTATTTAGCTATCCATAAGACATGAAATTCACAGTAATACAAGTATCCTAAATGTTTCTATGGTTCAAAATGCTTTGCTTTCATAGATTTTATTTTACTCTTGTACAGGTCCGAAAACTATTGAAGGGCCCTCGTATACCGGGTGAGTCAAAAGTAACGCTTGGTTTTATCAAGTATTAATATGTATTATGTAATAAGCATATTACAAGCTTAGTTTTTATGATTATACTTTTTATTTTATCAATAGATTTGATTTCTAGGGTTAGATTTCTATGGCTCTACTTTCTTTATCAGAGGATGCTTGATTTCTATAGTTCTAATGTATTCTATTGGCTCTACTGACTAAATGCATGGAATTTAATTTTTGAATTATTGATTTATGTGTCAGAATGAATAAAGAACAGAAAATTTTATTATCTTAATGGTAAAAATTCGGCCGAAGCAAGTTATTTACTCAATGCACAGTTCAATGTTCTCCCTTGCCCTCAGTCCATTAAACGATAAATTAACAAATTTTAGGATACTGGTTCGGTTTTGGATGCTCCTAAAAGTGGTAGACCCCGGATAGCAACAACTGACGAAATGGGAGATCGCTTATTGACTTCGGTAAACTATATAGTCCTCAGAAATCAAGCAGGCGATTGTCTAGTGCACTTGAACTCTCCCTGTAAAGTGTTATTCGCTTACCGAAAAAGAAGAAGTTGAAACCCTACGTACCACGCATGGTTCAAGCGTTGCATGACGGTGATACAATCGAAGAGTGCAGTTTTGTGATGAATTTATTGCCTTGATTAATGATAATAACTCTTTAATCAATAAAATAGCAACCTTTAAGCTTAATGGTCAATAACTACGTTTATTGGGCTGTTGAGAATCCTAATATGGTCTTTGAAAAGGCATTACAGTTTGGGGAAGCAATGTCATAACGTGGTATAATCGGCCCTGTATTTATTGAAGGAAATGTAAATGCTGCCAATTATTTAGAAGTCCCAATCAATCACTTACGGCCAAGAATTGAAAGGCGTGATTATTTTCAGCAAGATGAAGCGCCTGCTCATTATAGAAGAAATGTGGTTGCTTGGCTGAATAGAAATCTACAGGTCGCTGGATCGGCCGAAGAGGGTCAATGATTGGCCTCCATGTTCCCCCGACATGACGCCATTGGACTCTTTTGTGGGGTACTTTTAAAGATCTAGTTTATCAAGAAAAACCCAGAACTGCGAAAGGTTACCAGGGATAAAGTTTTGCTATTTGACTTAGAAACTTGCCGAAAAGTGTGCCGTAGCGTTATCTCCAGAGTAAATAAATGTGTGGAGCAGGAAGGTGATGTGTTTGAACATTTACATTGACTCATTAGACTTGTAAGTATTTTTTTCGCGAAGTTTGGCGAAAGTTGCAGTCATTTGGTGGACTAATGTATGAATTTAGCCCTGGCGGTACCACCCGGTGGCGAACTGCTTTGGTACCGCCCTCACTAAGTGTATTGCATAGGAAAGTAGCTTGCTGACGGTCGAGGGGAGCCTTTCCAGTCACTCCGTTACTACCGGGCGAGCCTCTAAACCCTAAAGGTTTAGCTGCCTTCACGCCGTTGATCTCAATTCTTTGATTTTGCATTACATGAAAAAATGAGGTGGTTTGATCTTGGAGTGGCCTTCTCCAGATTTGTGTAGAGTTTACTCTCCTAGCCTTTGCATTAACAGGCATAACCTACAAGGTAGTAGGTAGTTTTATACTCGGAGTTGCCTTCTCCTAGCCTTTGCCTAAGGAGGCTAACTGCAAGGCAGCAGTAGACATTATGGTTTAAGCGCCACACGATCGCTTCTCGCACCTCCCTTTTCCGCTTGGCAGCCACACCACGTGCAGGTAAAGGATGAGGAGCTTGATATTCAGAGGCTGTATGAGTCGCTGGTCCTATGTGGTATTTTATAGCGCTAAGGATGTCCAGTCCTTGGAGCACCACGACCATTGCATATTCTTTGAGGGCCAGAAGAATACCTCCATTGGACCAAAGGAAGATTGGTTTGATGAAGTGCCTCTTCAACTAGTCCAAACAAGTCAGAGACAATACCACAGAGTCCAGCGTCATCAAAGGCACCAACCTCAAGTTTACCAACCCAGATTACAAAGTGGAGGTGAATCACGCATGTATTGGGGTGCATTTCATGGCCATGTGACTGCTGACAGGTACATGGACATTCCCCAAACACAACTACTTCCATTCATCTAAGGCCACAGGAACTATGGTAAAATAGCTTAAAGTTGAAAGCTGTTATCTTCAATTATACCTTTTTTTATAAAGTACATACACGTATATAAATACAATAATGTTTTACAATTAAGTAAAAATCATTTAATTACCTTAACTCTTGGAATATGAATGAAAATCAAAACTCATTCATTGAATATAAAAGACATCTATGTATCTATTTAAGTACCTGACTCCTTAGGAAGTAGGCGACAATCAGCTTCCACAAATCTCTATTTTTACAGTCGCCTACTGTTTTGCTACGGGCATCGAGAGTATAGTGCTGAGTCTATTGTTGGTATTATAATATAATAAATCTGGTTTCTTGTTTGATTTTCTGGAGAAACCCATGTACATGTTGTATTGTTGTCACTTGTTGTCACTTGTTATCACTTGTAATGTTCGAATTGAGTATTCATGACTGCTAGCTTGTTTGCTGTACAGAAATCAAGTAATCTTTGTCCATTTTCAGTTCGCGATCCAAAGCCATAGTGTCCAATGCCACCAATCAGCTCCATGCCTTCCCTTACTTTGGCATTGAAATTTCCCATCATAATGCAGGTTTCATTGGATTTAACTTGTTCAACAACAGTAATTTCTCATAGAAAGCAATGGAGGTCCCTTCATCATGAGTATTAAGGTAATGGGGAATGGTTTGGTATTGAATTTGGCAGTATGAATGCAGTCGCCGACAGGGTTGAAACTAATGATACTTTTCTTTGTCTTTCCTCTGACAATCGGGGTAACTCCGCTTTGGCCAGTCTTTTCTTTAGTTTCACTAAATGTGCTGTCAAGACAGTCGAATTGACCACTGCCATTCCATCTAGTTTCCGAGAGGCCAACTATGTCAAGTCTAAGGTGCTTTAGTTCTTTGATCAGAGCATGAATTGCCTGTTTCCTGCATTGTACGAACATTACAGGTTCCTCGATTTCTATTATGTTTCGCAGTAGCCTGCTGACGGTCGGATCCTACTTGCTGATCATAGGTTTTCCTACGGGATGAAGGTCTATCCAGTTCAGTCTGACTAGCCCCATTAATGTCATTGTGTTTGTTTCGATTGTGGTTCGTGTTTCATGTAGGTGTTTTAGCAGGAAAGCTGTAGTGGTTTGTAATTGCCTTCTACCGAATGTTTTTATTGAGACACCATCTCTAGCTAGCTGGAAGTTGGCTCACAGTGAAACACATCCGCCCTTAAAACAGGGCGTGGTTTTAATCCTGTAGGGTTGCTAGCCACCCTCCTCACCAGAGATCTGCAGAGGGAATCGGTTTAGTCGCCGATCACCCGACCCGAGGCAGAAGTAGAGCTACAGTGTACCTGTAACATGTGCAGAAACCTGACCTGACCAGTTTAAATCAGGAAGGTAAAAAATGTTTTTTTTCTATTTTTTAGTAAATAAAATCTTTCTAAAACTACTAGAAATAAGCTAGAAACTAATATTAAACCATTTTAAATTATTTAAAACCATTAATTGAGTATAAACAACATTTTAAAAATATTTGTAGACTAATTTTGAGCTGTAGATTTCAATTTTGATATTTATTTGCGTGTGGGAAATAGTCTTAAAGGATGTAGTGTTACCTACTGCCTACTTTTTGAATATTTCTATTTGTTAGACGTATATAAGTAACAACATATCAATTAAGAAAATTAAATTAGTGTAAAAATACATTAAATAAAATATTTACAAATGAAACTTAGTTATATAATTTGGTCTACACGGTTCAAAAGTTTTATGTAAACTGTTCAAAACATGTTTCAAAATTCTTATGGCGGCTCCTTCTACAAAGTTTACATACGAATCTGATAACCAACTGACAAAATGTTTTTATAAATTTGTGCAAATTACTCAGTACATTCTTAACAATCATACATAAAAAAATATTGCTCTAAAAATGATGAAATTTTTTATATCCAAATTGTCCATAATTATATAAATCTTATATATAGGAAAAATGGGAAAATTATTTTCCTAATAAAATATAAATAGTCGATTTGAATGCCTTTATATTTTAACATATCTATTCTTTGTCCGCTATTTATAAGTGTGTCAAGTAGATAAATTATTGCTTTATCCAGTCAGAAATTTGGGTCCACTAATGTGGGACCGATTCCGGCCGATACATGAAATATCGATTCTTCAGAAATTGAAATTTAGGGCAAAAAAACATTCCTAAATCATTCCAAATGACCTATCAAATAGAGCCATTGAAGTATGTTGGGCCTCATAGATAAACAACCATGATCGTGAGGCATAAAATATCATGAGCAAGATATGATGATTCGTTTGGATTTTTAAAACCATTTATGTAAATGATTTAGACCAAACCTATTGATTTTCTGCTAAAAAAAATAAAAAATCAATAGGAACTTTAAAATTTCTTTATGGATTTGTGTTACTGAGTGCCTACACACTAAATTTGAAGCAAATCAAACAAACTTCAATTTTTAGACCTGGATGACATCATCGATATTTTTTCAAAAAAATCTGTCTTTGAATCTTTCAAAGGTACATGTATGTATGCCAAATTACAGCCCAATCCATCAATGGTAAAAACGAAATTGTTTATTATGAAAATATTTAACTGATTGTTTATAATCAAACAAAATGGCAACAATATGCGTTCAATAAAGAAGTACCTACAATCACTGGCGGGGCGACATGGGTCCCTTTGGCACCTCTCGAGATCCTCCTCTGATGTAAAGGTTAAAAAGTTGCCAGTGATATTTTGCAATTAAAACATACTCAAGATATTTACCCAAAATATGCGCATTCATGTAAAAAATAAAATTTAAGGAATAAATTGCATCCTAAATCGAGATTACATAAATAAAATTGAATATAAATTGATATTTTAATTTATAACTAAACAATTTCTTTATATTGTAACAAATATAACACTTATCAAATATTTTAGAAATGTTGTTATTAGATATATATTTTTTGAAACTAGGTAGGTATATAAATTAGAAAGTTCGGTAAACATTAAAAATATTTCTTACCTCTGTCTAAACACCTTGACTACCCAACTTTTCTCACGACCTACAATTTCAGAGTTACATAACACAGAAACTTTAATACTTCGTGTTCCTCTTATTTTATATTTGCTTTAAATATTTCGGCTTTATCATAACATCATCATCAAAGCTGTTTGTTTATTGAGCTTATTTGATAAGGTATATAAGGTACATTTAGTTTACTAAATGTTAGGTTTAGGCATCAAGCATCTACCTATATTAAATTTTAATATTATTTTAAAAACACTTTTCATACCTATTGATATTCTTTGCTATCAAAAATTATTTTTTGGCGACCCATGGAATTACTAGTACATCAAAATAAAATAATAAATTTTAATGTAAAGGAAAACAGATTCATTTCTTTGTGAAAAAAATAAAACACAAAGGAAAAAAGAAACGAAACTCATAGAGTAAGAGATATGTTTAGGTTAGGTATGTTGTTTTTGGTTTCATCAAGCATTTTAACTTTATTAAAAACAACAAATTTCAAATGTTATTAGATATATATAAAAACACAGTTGAATGTAATTTGAAACCATTTGCATTTCTATGTTTGAAACCTTTAAAAAATTTACCAAATAAAATGTGATTATCCCTTCTAATATTTATTAGAAGTAGGTAATCAAGCTAAAAGACGTAAGCCGAACTTACTTTATGTTGGCGCGTCAGTATTTCACACGTTAATTTAAGAACAGATTTTTTTAAATTTACAGTTTCAGCAATAGGTAAATACCGTTGAAGTATTTAATCGTGCTAATTTCAATTGTATTAAATTCTGATTGTGTTTTTAATACCTTCATATTAAAGGGTTTGTATCTTACTCCTTTCTTTTGAAATGAAAAATATAGGCAATAGCACATACCTACATTTTAGAAATTTTAGATAAGGGTGAATAAATATGAATTGTTGAATCTTTTTATTTTGTTGCTTAGCCAGTGATTTTGTAATCTAATCTAGTGAAAATCATTTATATAAGTACTTTCTCACACAATTTCATGGTGGATTGCAATCGTTTAAATATTATTCTACTAAAGGGACATCAAAAGTTATTGATTAAATAGCAGGTGTTTAACTCATATCGCAGGTAAAACAAATTTAATCTTGAATAAGATTATTTGAATTAGGTTGTAGGTATGCAAATGACGAAATCCCTAATAAATGGAAAAATAAAAGTCCATTAAAATTTAAATAATATCAAACTATGTTTGTTAAATATCGATAACAATGTATACAAATCTACACATACTATGAGATAGGTACAAAAAATAAACAGAAATTTGCAACACCGAATTGGAGTCCCAATGAGTAGCACCAATACTGAATAATCACGACTATCTGGATATTAATCCTCTTTCACTTTGTAAAACATTAGGTACTGTTGTTTAGCGTTGGATTTCGTGTCTGTGTTTTTCCATGTAACTAATCAACAATACACAGTCAATAAAGTGTTTTATAAAGTAGAATAAGTTTAAAACATTTATGATTGACAAATTGGTTTGTCATATTGGCCTAAGTTGGAAGAGCACTGAATTATCATATACCTATTTTTTCAGTTCTCTCATTTATCTACTTTTAATATGTCGGACTATTACCTATATTGAATATCTGCCGAATTATAATATTCTATGAGTAATTAAACACAATTTTGTGTTGTAGCTATTCTTGTTTTTTGAGAACAGCTTGTGTTAATTTTAATCTAGAACCAAAATTTCGTTAGCTGCCTTCAAAGCAGCTGATGTCAGTTCATAAAACCAATTGCTACCTACAAAAATAGTTAAGATCGTAAATATGTATATTAAGACGATAATATATAGGTATCCCTGACAAATATCGAATTCAATTTCTTTATCTAAAAAGTGCCCAAAATTGCTTTTGAGTAAATTTTATAGGTAGGTATAAGTTGAACAGACATTTCTTGAACATTAAATGTAAAAGACGGTGTTAATTCAAAACAATATTTTAAAGGGCATTATTTACGTCAAAATCTTTCTATATTTGAAAGCATATGGTTAAATATTTTCATAAATCCAATATACCTAAATTAACCTATGGTTTTATATTCACTATCTTCATATAAAATCCTCACGCTAGATAACTTTGTTCAAAACAGCATGCTCTTTATTTTATACCAATTTATTCACTGCGACTAGATCAAAATCTTAGATACATGCTGTGAGCAACATGTCATATAAAATGTTAGAAATTAATGGCATAGTATACAAATAAAATAAGACACATAGTGACTAAGAACGACTCTGTTAATTGTCCTCCATAGCCATCTATGGACGACAATTAACAGAGTGTCTCTTATTTATAGACTAATGCTTGAAGAAATTAGGTCAACAATCTAATCAGTTTACTATTATCAACTGTCTTTATTTTAAAACTAATTGAAATTTAAAAAAAACGAAAAAAATATGGATATCAGTTTTTTAAGTAATTTACTGAGTATGTAAGTTCAACTCAGCCTAAAAAGTTTAGGTAGGTACCAGGTACCAACTAATACATTAAAATGGTAATAAAATCAATCATAAAATGTTAGGTACATATATTTTTAATTATTATAAGTTTAATTGAACAAACTACTCTTTTATCAAAAGATAAAAGTTTTGGATAGTATGCTATAAGTAGTTATTGGTCATTCATTTTCAATTCCGCTAACATAACGTCTTGGGGCTAGTTAAACAAATGGGTTCTACTGTTGTGACTTGTTAAATTAAAATAACATTGTCAACTTTGTTCGTCTGAGAGTTTATTCGACAAACCTACATACCAGAATTGTACACAATATAGTTGATATTACGTCATACTACTTGAATTTTGAAGTCAATTTGCCATTTCGAGTAGAATGTTAACTGAGAAATCTATTGTGGTTGTTTTATCAATTTTAATTGGATGTTCATTTCGTTGTCGGGCATTTTCTAGTGATCCCAATTCAAATGAGTGGTTTGTAAATTTTGAAAGTCATTTATAATTGAAACGCCTTAGCGTAATTTGGTTATTCAACAAGTACCTATTGAAAATGAAGAACTAATTGTCGTATTTGTTTTTCACAGTGTTTGTGAAGTTCATTTTCTTTTATTGGGACTGGAGCACCGAGTGGTTGTTGTATTTAACTGTTTTCTATCACAGTAAACAATTTCATTATCTTTATACTTTGTGGAGTTTACAAAAACCTATATAATTATGGTTTTCCTATCATCCTATTCAAGTCAGTATCAAGTTGAAACTTTAAAACCATCAACGACAACACAGAGGTAAGACCTTAGTTGGATTATTTTTTAAAGAAATGTATGCATTAACGTTTCGTTCGATTAGGTATATTATGTAAGAGGTACCTATGCATAAGAATAATTAGCTATCATTTAATACGATTTCAAAACATGTATCAAGAGTAGGTACTTATTGCTCTATGACTTTATATAAAAAGATTTTGGTGTATTATATTGTACTTAACCAGGGACCGCGTAACGAAATTTTTATTGGGGGGGCTAGG
>JAUYWI010080665.1:0-13227 GCA_034780595.1 Parotoplana pacifica
GGCACAACTAGAATTAATACCAGGGAGGGGTCCACATTTTAAATTTAGATTAACTGTATATTCCCAAAGGCTGGAGCCTTAGCTATCTTGTTAAGTGGGTTAACAAAATGAAGTCTGTAAAATTAAATAGATCTAATCTATGTATAAGTACAAATAATAATTTTTAAATTACAACAATTTGAATTACATATATGCAGATAATTAAATGTTATATTATGCTTGTAGATTGTACACATATCATTATATGATGAATGATGATTGCATGTGTATATATGAATGAATGTATTTATAAATGATTAGTCATCATCTAACACAGATTTGAAAAATAGTCTTCATGGGAGCAGTTTTAGGTTATGGTCAACAATAAGAGGTGTTGGTATGTTAATATCATGGTGAATAGCCATCATTAATAATCCAGTCAGATGATTTTCTGACATTGTATTCCTCATGTATGTCTTTGCTCTTTGAAGAAAAGAAAAAGATCTTTATGCCTCACATGTAGTGATTGGAAGTGTATAAGATAATATTAGCAATGCATGAACACTGGGGAAGGCATTTGCATCAGTAGTTGGGAGGACTGTCATGGCATCACTTGGAAGATCTGTGTCACATTGTTTCCAAAATTATTTGCAAGTGAAGCAATCCAGACTTCAGCAAATTAAAATTTGGAAGATTTGCTTCCCAGAAGAGGAGGTTGGCTATATGTGAGTTCACAATTTCATCAGCAACAATGACAGATGGCAAGCAGATTAACAACTTCAATGCTACAGAACTTTTGTGATTAAAACATTCCATCATTTGACTGAATATGTTGTCAAGAAAAGGGATGGCCACAACCCTCTTGTAGTATGTTTGTGGTCCATCAATTTCAGGGTTTGATGAGTGCATTTGTCTGCCACTAATTCTTGGTCTACTTGATACAATATTGTCTGACCATGTCTTTTAAACCTCAGACAGGACAATAATTTTTTTAATTTCTTTTTATTTCAAAAATTTAAAATGAGAAAAATACAATAAGTAATAATTTTAGCTAGGTTCAATAATATTTATAAATAAATTTAAATAATTTTGCATACCTATGTAGTCTGTATGATTTATTTTCTTAGGTTTTGCAAATTCCAATAGTTTTAATTGGTGTTTTGAGATATTTTGTTTCTTTTTAAATTTCATAATAAACATTAGCTAACATAAATAGTAACACAAAACTATTTTTTTAATTATTTTTTTACCATGGGTTTGACCAATAATTTTAGAAATGACATACTTTTTTATAAAATATTTATAAAAAGGTCATTTTTAGGGGTGTAAGTTTACTTTCTCAGTGGGGGGTCCAGACCCCCTGGACCCCCCTGCAAGCTGGAAATTAACCCTAAAGATAGTGCCATGGATTTTAGAAGTTATGAACTTTACTTTGGATAAAAGCTGATCCTAATAAATTATCTCCATGGAATTGATAAAAGTAAAAATAATTTAATATTTTAACATAGGAATGTTCCAGAATGTCTATTTATTGCCAGTACAATAATAACACTGAGAATAGCAGTTACCATTATAAATATCAAAGCATTACATTCCAAAACATTTCTGGGAACATGCCTCTATGTTGGACAAAACTTTAACACTTCTTAGTGTTGATAACATAAAATAACTCATAATACCTGAAGAAACTGACCCTAACTAAATATATTCTCTCTCATGATTTAATAAGTTAAGAACTCCACTGGGGACAAAAACTGACCCTAAAGATAGCGCAATGGAATTGATAAAAATTAAGAGGTGGTAATGTTGTGTCCAGGATTCGTTTTTCCCAAGTAACTTTGGGGAAAAAAATTTTTTTTAATCTTTTGTAACCATTATTTTAAATCTATTCCAAAATTAGAATCATATAAATATGGCAGCTAAATATAAATAGATCTTACTTAAAAGAGAAAATAAAAACAAGCGAGAAAATACAAATTCTTCAAACATCTTTCTATTGTCATGGAGATGGATATCAACTAAATTGTTTAAAGCGCCTTGAATTTAAATACTATTGATGCATTTAAAGCACACTCTTTTGTGAACCGACTATTTTAGAAAAACCAATAAAATATATAGACCTAACATTGAATATTTTAAATGACATGAAGATTAAAATTTATGGAACTTTGTTTATTAATTGCTTTTAATTTCTTGCTATAAATTATTAGTTTGGTATCTATGCAATATTCCTTCCTCAAGTTTTGAAGGCTCACTCACTCGAACAACTGTTCCAAATTATATTATTAGGAGTTCTTCGAATAAAGGTGCCCTTGTTTCTAGGGAATTTTCCTGGTGTTAGAATAGGTTCAAGTAATAATTCAACACCAACCAGGCTAGCTTTAAAAAGAATTAGATTGACAGAATCTCCCAAGTCATAATGGATGCTTTGAAGGAAAAGAAAATCTGTCTTGTCAGTAATATACATTTCAATACCGTTTCTTGTAGATTGATTGCAGGATTTGAAATAAAAAAAGATGTATTTTCAACGATAATAAATGTAAACAACAATAAGCGAGAAGTTATTAGGACTGAATTGCTTTACATTATTCTTTGCTGCATTTTTGTCAACTCGGTCCTTCATCGCCAAAATTAGCACCGCTACACTATACCTACTTCAACCTCCCTTAAAAGGCTTGAAATAAAATGTCTTCGTATAGACTCGAAGCCAAGGGTTGCTTTATATATTTAATGTTGTTGGCCCCAAGGTTTGATTATTCTATTATTTAGTACAATATATATATGTAT
Source organism: Parotoplana pacifica (assembly GCA_034780595.1). Lineage (NCBI taxonomy): Eukaryota > Metazoa > Platyhelminthes > Proseriata > Otoplanidae > Parotoplana > Parotoplana pacifica. The sequence continues at coordinate 2,767 of JAUYWI010080665.1, forward strand.
AGTCAACTAGGGAATGGGACGTCTTAAGCTGCACATATTTCACGTGAATACCTTTAAAACATAACAAAGAGTAATTTTAATATTTTGGTATACAACTTCGCAAATGATTTAAGACGTTCTTGAAAAGCGCCTAAATGTCCATTATATTATTTTGGGCGCACTAAGGTCAATTTAATATATCTACAACGGCCTAATAGTTCTCTAGTCACAAAAAACACATTATATGGCGTTGTATAAATACGGTAAATTACACTTAAAACGCGTCAATTGCAATTATGTTTATCTGAGGCACGTTGATGGTGAATAATTTTAATGTTAAATGAGCCTGTAAGCTAGATTTCGGGGTATTGCCATAAATACATATTTTGTAGCTAAATTGAGCTCGCTGAACTAAATTATGGTAAGCAGTTTGTTTTCTGATAGATCAAAACACAAATTAAAATGTCAAAATTGTTAAAAAATGGAGGAAAACTGAGTTTTAGGCAAATAGAAGCAATATATAATTTAATGTATTTTAAAAGTTATAGATATGCATAGATATACAGGTAACCAATATTTAACTGATAAAATATTCGTTGATGGTACTAGATTAGAGCCAAAGTGGTTCACAATGATTCTTAGGGTTACTGCAGAAATGTTTGCTGGACCTTGAGGTTATAGCTTCATTGAGTTTAATACTCAAATGTATATTATGATTTCATTATTTTGGAGGTCCTCAAGTGCCCATATATGGGTTCTGACAGCTACTAAAAGTTGTTTCATCAGTTCCCGGACATATGAAGTTGGCGCATATTAGCTCAATAAATAACAGGTGCATGTGTTATTGTCCAAGACACTAAATGATTTCAACCACATTCTGGCCTAATTGCTTACTAATAGTACGAACTCAGAGCTAAATGTGCTTCAAAGTGATTCCAAGAGTTACTGGAAGTTATTTCACCTGGTCCTTGAAACTATGAAGTGGCTTCAGTCAGTTCAAGCTCCCTAATTTTTGTCTTAAGGGAAAATAGTATTGCATCTAATGCTATACTAACGCTATATTCTGTCTTTGGAGACCTGGTGACATTGCTTGCAGTTTGCTCTGAAAACCATGAGAAATCTCTAATATCTTATATATAGCTTATATTAACCTTATAGTAAGCATATAAGATTTGTGTTTAGCATTAAAAATGAGATGGTGACTAATTGCAGCCAATTTCTGGCTCTAAAGATTTGGAAAAATAGCTTTCAGTAACCCTCGGATTCACTTTGGTCTGATCTACTGCTATCAGTAAACATTTTAAGGTCGCAATATAGCTCTAATAAATTCAATAGTTTATATTAGTGTCTAGGGACAATAGAAGATTCAAATAATGTGAAATTCTTTTAATAGCTCTCGGCATCACTCGGAACCACCTTGTCCCTGATTAACTATAATTAGTAGACATTTAAGGCCATAATGTGGCTCCAATCCTTTCAATAGCTCATATTTTGTGGTTAGAGACAAAAGTATGATGTACTTAATGCGATTTATTAAGCTAAATGGACCATATTCTAAGCTTTAGGACCTAGTAAAATAAATTACAGTAGTTCTCACTAACTTTCAGGTAGTTTTGGTGACCTATAAAGGTCTTACAAAGACTGGACAACCCAATATAATACTCTAGAAGTCTAGAAGGATATAAAAAGATTTATGTCTTTGTACTCGTAGAACATTTTTTGAATATCTTGGACCCAACAAAAAATACAGAAAGAATTGACAAACTTGCGAACATCTTGTGCTGAAGGATAATTGAAGCATATGAGAATTATTTATGAATAAAAGATTAATTTGTCACTTTATTGACTATCACATGTAAATTATATAATTAATCAATGATTAATTTTGTTAATTAACTATATATTATGGTGTTAATTTTGTCTCAGATAAAATAATTCTAACATGAGATATATTTGGGAACACAGTGTCTTTCATTGCATTTTCATTTACGTAGGCACATTAAAATCAAGATATTGGTATGAATAACATCCATTCGCATAATCGCTTTCTTCAATACAGATATTTTAGCTAAGAATGGCGCTGGACAAAGTCATTTTGTGGTATTTCTTACAAAATAGGGTCTTAAACAACTAATTTACTGACACATTTTTTTCATAATTTGAAAGTTTTGTGCTGAAACTCAAAAAATATGATTTAAATTATTTTAGGTTTTTCAATAGGGTCATAAGTAACCCCAAACAAGATATGACGTTTTGAATTATTGATTATCAAACTTATTAGCAGGGACACGTTTATTATGATAAAAGAATTTTGGGGTTTTCATCACAAAATAGCGTCTTATGTCCACTAATAATCAAATTACACGTCTTAAACTTTTTTTGTGGTTTAATTAGTACTTATTAAAGTTATTTTGAAAGTTTTGTGTTGGGACTCAACATTATAATTAAAACCAATTTTCAGTTTTTTCATAAACAACGTTTTAGCAAAGAATGGTGGTAGATGAGTTTATTTTAATTGGATAAATATTTGGGTACTCTAAGACCCCATATAAACAGCTAATCATTGATATATAGGAAACTTAAGACGCTCCTTTCTATAACTGTCTTTCACTTATACTAACCTATTTTAGCCTAGTAAACCTTTGGGAGGCAATATTATGATTAAAACCCTCTGGGTTTCTGGATTATAAGGATATGGGTCAAAACGTTTATACTATGAAACAAAAGCTAAGATTCCAATTTTCAGATTTATAAACACCTAGTCATTTTTCTTTACTTAATACCTAATTCAGTTAAGATGCAGTAGGTACCTGCCTAGTTAATTTTGACGCATTTTGTTTAAAGCATTAGTATCTAGTTGAATAGAATGCTGCCTGGGACAAACACCAGTTAAAACATAATGTGCTTGATAGATAGCTACAATTTTGACAAATTCTCTATTAAAGATACCTACCTTATTATCTTGGTTTGCAATGGTAGATAGATCGAAAATATTAATTTATATGAAACAGTTAGTGAGAGTGTAACATGACTGGTAAAAATGTTCATTTTACAGGTAAAAGACAATAGGTATTAATCTGTTTATATCAAACTGATAAACTGAGTGAATTTAGTTAATTTGGGAGGAATAATGACCTGGCAATTGGACAAGTACCTACTGTATGTCAGGTGAATCATTACAAAGCTTTTATGCGGCAGATACCTACCAATTATATTTGGATTTTACATAACAAATAATACCTACAAGAAACGTATTTGGACAAGTAATTAAATTAAAACAATTAGAGGTTTAATTCAAATGTAAGTGTCTTTAATATATATTTAATACATATTACAAAATTAGATATTTTAAATCGAGTTAAACATCTAATTTGTTTTAGAATGGCAGAATTAGAATGTCAGCAACCAAACGTAGGATATTATTCAGAGTAAGATATTTTGAATAGAAAATTAACTAATGTCAGGCCCGTAACTAGGGGGGTGGGAGGGCGATCGATTGATTGTTGGAGCCCCCCTCTTGACAAAATAAAACTTCGATTGATTGAAAAACTCTCGCATCCAAATAATTGCTGTATTTATAAAGAAATTCCAGTAGATTACTTTTCTATTTATTACATAACATTTTCTCGTAACAAATTGATGTTTTTGATTAAAATTGGTCTGTGACTGGAACCGGTATAGGGGTGGATGGAGCCGGGTATGTATGTATTGTACCAGTGTTCTTTTCAGAATTGTTCACAATTTTTTAAAAGTATACCCCATTTTTCTGGCTAGTAAAACTTGTACACGCACCTGTCTTGTTATTTAGACAAAATGATGTTTCGAGCCCCTTAAAAATTTCTTGTTACGTGCTTGAATTGAAAATACAAGTTAAATAATTATCTAGCTTTTTGAATCTATCCAATTTATCAATCAATTATATCAATATCTGACTGATTTTATTTATTAAGACTTTTTGATATTCATTGTAAGACTTTATTCAGACAGAAGACTAATCTTTTTTGTAAGGTTCATTGAGTATTAAAACTGGATTCACTTACTAAAATCAATAATTGCGCATATGTACCTATCATTAAATTACTTCCCATCATATTTTATAAAAAATACAATATTTAAATGTATTGTAATTTTGACAAGTTAGTAACACTCTGCAACACAATTGTGTGTTTGTTTGTTTGTTTTTAGTCTTAAAGAAAGTCATTGGGACCATCATTTTAGTCAAAACGCAAGCAAAATGGGTTGGCGGTTGATTATCACGAATTTCAGTGTTTCTGGTCATCCTGGCGACTTCTGGACGGACGCATCATTAGTCTTCCGATCGACTTTGTGTGACATTTTAATAGCCCTCGGCTTGCCCGCTTCCTCGCAAGACTTCTATTTCCTTACTCGAGTTATTATTGTTAATGATCCAATTACCACAGCTCTGTCGACAACGAACACGTTTATGATCCCGTTAAATTTATCACCATGTACTCCTATTATGGGACAAACGTCACCTCTTCAGACATCCTTGCATGTTTATATTGTCCACGATGAGGCTAAAACAAGGTTTGCTTGCCAGGTAAATATAATTTTAAAAGGTCTATTAGTATTATTACAAATTTAGCCAAATTTTTACTGTATAGCTGGTGCACGATGTTGTGCATGTACAGTAAAGTCAGATGCACCTCGTATAAAGACCCAAATCTCAGCTTGTCTAATGCGCTTTATAAGATTGTTGAATAATTCATTTGGAGAATCACAAAAAGTCGTATTATTCAAACAGTCGAATATAAAATATCTTATAGAATGAATCGTATAAAACTTCGTGTTTTAATTTATTATTTTTAACTTGTATGTGAAGGATGTCTAAAATATCTACCAAATTTACAAATTCCAAAGAGAATGTTGAAACGTAAAATAAAAAGTACAATAATATATATATTTTAAAACTAGGTACCCATTTATACGTATAACATGCATGTACTTATTTATTGTCCTTTTAGGAGTGTGGACGTCAGTGGACATCAATGAAAGGTTCCATAAAATTTCTCTGTATATTTTCTGAGTCACGATTTGGTGTAATATCACTAGGTGGGCAACTATTAAGCCCAGGAAGCAATGTTTTCTTTGAACTATATCCACAGTCCTGTAAAGATTGTACTGAATCAGGCAAGGATATTGTCTGTCAACCTAAATGGTATCCGGAAGAAATCGAAAAGGTATATTTCAAATTTTATAATTTGTAAAATTTATGTAAGCTATCATAATCACGATTGTTGACTAACCATCATATCGAGCTACAACTTGGCAATTGTGATATCTTCACAGTCATGTTACCACCAATAGATGTTTCAAAGCAGGAAAAATTATGTAAAGAAAAAAAAATTGCTATAAAATAGTCATTTCTGATAACTTTTGCTAAGTTGCATATTTTACGATAGAAATTGATACTACAGTTTTCCACATGAAACCTACATTTTACGATCATTAATTTAAAATTCATTTGTCATTGAATTCAATCATAATTTATTGTACCTAGCTCTATTTAGTGAATAGTCAAGAAATTAGGTACACCTACTAATGTCACCAACTATATTTTGTTTTTATTTTATAAAAGATTGCATATTAACAGATTTATAGTGAGAGAATGCAAAATTTAATAAAAATATTAAAGATATATTAACTTTTGTAATAATTTCCCTTGAATGTTTAGCTCCGTTGTTCTCGATCACCAGCAGTCACCTCTTTACCAAACATGCATATAATTTTCTACAAGTCTGTTGAGAAGCTACAGGGTGTTTAAACATATACTTTCGGTAGATGGATTGGGCTGAAATTTGGCCCACAGTCGTCGTCATCGTTTATCCTGGTCCGGATGTAGCAGCAGTGATAGCACGGAGCTACTCGACTGTTTTGTGACTATCTTCCCACTTTCGGCTACTCCCATCCAAAGAAGTTTCTTAATACCGTTGTCACAGCGAGTTCTAGGTCTTCCTTTTCCTTCCAAAATGTCCTTCTCGAGGGAGTTATGGCGTTTGACATGTCCAAAGTACCGAAACTTTGACCTTTGGACAAAATGTAAAAGCCAAGCAGCTCAACATTCATCTCTTTCCGGGCTGATGCAATGGTTTGATGAGCAGTCCATAGAATTCGCAAAGGCCTCCGATAGCATGTGTACTTAAAAACTTATATTCTATCTTCCTCATTTTTTGATGAGTGCCCAAGACTCATAACCCTAGGTGACGATTGGAAATAAATAGAGATCGTATTTTAATCAGAGAAGCTCTTTATCTGTACCTTTACACAGTTTCTTTCGCTCATTTAGAACAGTTCAACCCATTGCTATTCTTCTTATTTCCGGAGAACAGCTTCCATTGTCTTTTTATCAAATCTCTTCACGGTCTGAACTAGATCACCATTAATTCTGATGTCAACGACATCATCATCGCATTTGTCTAGACTCATGATCTTAGTCTTTGATACATTCATTTTCAGACCTGCAAGTTCACTGTTGTCTTTGTCTTTGTCTCTGTTAAGCCTATCGCACGAAATTGAAGTTATCTGACTCCAATGATCGATATAGTTATCTCCTTTTACAAGCACACTGCACATGATACTCTCCTTGTAAATATTAAAAAGCTGGGGTGACATACTACATCCCTGCCTTACGCCTTTTTCCACTTTAAACCATTCGGTAGTCACAAAATCTAGTCTCACTACTGATTGTTGGTCTTTGTAAAAACTTTCAATTAGACAACTAATATGTTCTGAGAAACACATTTCTCTCTTTGATTTCAGTAGAGTTTCATGCTTAACGCAGTCAAATGCTTTGGAAAATCTATAAATGCAATGAATAACTTCTTATCTTGTCTTTGGTCAGACGCATTTTCTATCTTGTTACCTTGTTAAATTCATGACATTTCTTGATGATCATGCTCAGGTTAAAAATATGATCTCTTGATCCGGAAACCTGATTCAAGTTTTTGCTCCAATCTTTTCATAAGAATCTTAAACATTATTTTGCTTGCGTGGAAGATTAAAGAAATGATGCGGTAGTTTGTGCAAATTTGAAAATCTCTTTTTTCGGAAGGGGATATACACCGCTCTTTTACAATCAGTTGGCCATTGTCCAGTAGTCCATCTTTATTTGCTGAGAACATGAATGATATTTATTCCTTCCCACTCTCTCTTAGCAATTCCGCTGGGATGTCATCATAACCCATTCACAATATGGGTAATAGCCCATTTACTTCCGATTTCAGAGGGTAAAGAGACATACTTCATCATCACATGCTTCCATGTTGGCTAAAACATTTCTATCACCAGGCTCATCGTTTGCAAACATTTTTTCACATTATGTTTTCCATTTCTTCCAAAATATCGTCCTTTTTTGTTAAAGAGTTTCGATCAATATCTTTGATTGTGTTAAGTAGTGATTTTCTATTTCTGGTCAGTTTCTTCATTGTACTGTTTCGTCTTTGGAGGTTCTCTATTAACTTTCAGCTTTCCTCTAGGAATCTTTGCTTATTCTCCTTACACGATTTGCGAATATCTTTCGTCAATTGACGGTAGATGTTATCTTATTTCCATTTCAAATTTCTCCTTTTTTCTATCAGATCTATCGTTTGGTTAAAAATTCATGGTTTCTTCCTTGACTTTTCTTTGGGGATATTCGTTTCTGCGGACTCATTTAGGTCAATTTTTTATGTTTTCCCACAGTTTTTCTGATGATAATTCTTCTTCCAATGCAAGAAGGGTTTCTAAACGGTTTTTAATCTCAGAATTGTAACTCGAAGGGATATTACTGAGATCATATACTTTTGGCTTCTGTGTTGCCTTCATTCTTTTCAGTTTCACTCGGATCTTCATATTCAGAAGTTAATGGTCAAACCCATGGTGGATGACTTCCATCTTCTTGGAAGCAGAAAATAGTTAATTTGGTATTTAATTCTACTGTCTGGCGATGTCCAAGTAAACAGTCTTCGTATATGCTGTTTGAACATTATATTCTTAATTGAGTGACATATTGTTTGCCTTAGCAAATTCCACCAATCGCTATCATTTTGATCTCCGAAAATATATTTTTCAACTGTTCTCACCTCAGAGTTATCTTTCTTTGATGTTTCCGACTTTTGTAATAGAATAAGCAGATATCTTAGGAAAATTCATCGATTGCTAAGGGGCCGAGCAAGGTGTCGATGACGTCATTAGGTCCAAAAATTAAAGTTTGTCCGATTTATTTCAAATTTTATATGTAGTTCCACTAGGCACTCCGCAACACAAATCCATATTTTTTTAAAAATATTGATTATCATTTTTTTGGCAATGAACGATATTTTTGGCCAAAAATCACTTAAATGGCTCTAAAATCTTAACAAAATATCCTATTTTGCTCAATATTGAAATTTAGATTTAGTTAGGAAGACGTTAGAAATAATGTATTAGAAAATTACAGTTCACTTTTATAATTGCTTTGGATTTGTGTTACTGACTACCTGGTGGACTTTCACATCAAATTTGAAGGAAATCGAACAAACTTTAATATTTGGACCTGATGACGTCATCGATTTCTTCAAAATTAATTTCTATCGACGAATCTTTCCAAGGTACTGTTGTATCAAATTTCTGCCCAATTCATCTACGGGAAGTATGAACTCCTAGGGGGGGGGAGGTTCAGTCATTGGGAATACCTTGTAATTTCATTCAATTGACTTTATTGGGGTTTTATGTTTTAGATACGGATTAAACGATCTACATAGAACATTCAAATAAAATGTCTTATCGAAAACCAAAACAAATTTATGTCGAAGATTTCAAACATAAAATAAGAACATAAACATGTCCAATGGAGGTAGAAAATTCGAAAATTAATATTTGCAAAATGATGAAAATTGTCTGTTTTATTCTTCTGTTTCTTCTTTTGGGGACATTTTAGGGTGACTGACTTTGTACTTTTGGTATGGATTTTAGACTAATATCGCTGTTATAGTATTTTTTTATAGTCTACGTGTTTAGGTCTTAGTTGAATAGAAATTTATAATATATATTGATTTTCTATAGGTAATCAAAAACCTTTTTACACGAATTTACTTGAACTTCTACAGCGGATTATTCGAATGGAACTCTCAGGTTGATTCGAGTCGGAGGCAAGGCAAACCATCACGCCGCCATGAAAGTGAAAAGTGTGCTGCTTGTAAATCAGGTATCTGTCGTGGGGTCAGTAATTACTTACAAAGAAAATGTCCCATGTCAAATATAACACCTTCAGCTGGTGGTATACACCCAACTTGATTGATGCCAAAAAATGGACATGCTCAAGAGGTTCATTGAAAAATCGTCTATTTTACCTACCTAACACTGTGTGACAATATTTTTTTTATCTTGTAGGCATAGGTATTTGCTCTTATTTTTTTGCATAATATATCTCAACTAGACAACTGATTGTTTATGAATCGTACCTCATCAATTAAAACCAAATTGTAGTTTTTATATTGACTACTTATGAAAGTAAGATTTTAGTAATAAGAAAAATATATTTTTTAATTCTATTTGATTTTGTTGATAAAATATTTATGAAGATTTACATGATTTTTTTTGTTTAAAAGAGGTTGTTAAGAAATGTATTACTACATGAATTTCTCCTTACAATTTATATGGTGTATACGTACCTAAACCAGAATGGATTGGGCTCAAATTTTTAATCTAATTATTATCTTAAAAAGAATTAGCAAATTCAATTGATTACAAATTTGGTGGGTACAACCAGAAACACCTATGTAAACATTTTCAAAATTGATAAAAAATATTGTATAATGATAAATTATAACTGCATGCAAAAATTGTGCATTTATACGATTATCTGAGTTCAATATAATTAATAGATTCAATTTCATTAATATTTTATTAATAAGGCATTATTTTAAAGGGAAATTAATTCAATGTTGCCGGAGTAGAATTAAAAGCACAAAACCCAAATTTTATCTCCATCGGATTTATCGCTATACGTTTATATCAGCTAAATAAAATAAATAATATAAAAATTCTAGTAAATATGTTTTGAAATCTAAAACAATAAACCTACTGCAAATTGCCGTTTCAAATGCTCTGAATTATTTGATTAGAAAACTTAATTCCATTTAATACGCTCTGTCATAAAAAATATTGTTGATCGGTTTTTTTATTACTTCTCATTAAAATACCCAAACAGAATTGTCATATAAATCATCATCTTTAGGTATATGTGCAAATATTAGAATTAATAATAGGATAAGCAAAATCCGCAACTTTATGTAATTTATGGTAATGTGTGTACTTTACATTTTATGTCGGTATTTACTTATTTTTCTATTATATATAATATGTAACAAAAATATACTAATTTAGTTACCTATAGGTAGGCATAATAGGTAGACGTAATAATAATAATAATAATAATAATAATGGTTATATATTTGTATAGCGCTACAAAATGGAAATACATTGTCAGGAGCGCTGAAAGCA